>BDUI01028805.1:12140-26180 GCA_002335545.1 Apodemus speciosus | reverse complement strand
GACCATCTTCATAAGGATGCCTGTCTACACTGTCTGCCATTCATGAGCAAAACCAGGTGAGGATCATAATGGCAAAAGAAATGGAGTTCTGTAACAGTTAATAAAGTACCAATAGGACATGGATTTGACAAATGGAGGACCCTTGTCTCACTTTCCATGTATTGGCCTCTTAGTCTGCACATGTCCCAAGTATGTCATGGCACAGAAGGAAAGAATGAACTAGAGTGGAATGCATTTTACTAAATGAGAATCATGACATAACTCCCCAAATCCTTAAGATGTACAACTCAAGAAGTATGAAGTGCTTACTGTGCATTAGGGCCAATTTTAGGATTGAATCTCCACTTCTCCTTGAATTCTTCCTGAAGGAATTGTTTGGTAAGAATAAAGGGGATGATTTGTTTCTGTAAGACCAATGCAAATGTTTGTGGCAGTGAAAAATTAGGAATTGATGTATATATATACATACATATGTATATATATCCAATACACAAGTGATAAATGTTCTGTTTATTAATGAAGACTATATTAATTAAAACAGAGGGGCCACATCGTTCTGAGTGGATGTCAGGAACGGAAGTCTTGCAAGGTTTCCTGTTACTAGCAGGAAGCTGGATTTTTTAAGCCCCACCCACACTTGGCACCATTTCTGTTTTATTTCTGTGGCCACTGATGTCCTACAAAGGAACTGGGTTGACAGTGGATGGAGTGTCCAGCTTTAGCTAAAATGCTTTGCACTGGAATGAAGCAGGCTTCTTCCTTAAATGACCTAGAATTTAGAGTTGGATCAAAGTCTCATCCTACAGGGTCATTTTTAGGACTTGCATAGTTGATCAGCCAAGAGAGAAGATGCCAGATGGAACAACTTGAATAAACATGATTATGAGGGGGAAAAATTCTGGAAAATTTGGGGTCCAGAGAAAAGTGCTGAAGTTTTGGAAATGCAGAGCCAAGATCCATTTTTACGTTCCTGACAGCTTCAGTCAGCCACCATTTTGTTAGTTTTCTCTCTTCCTGTTTTTCTCTTCTGAGGAAATTTTAAAAGCCTCACATCAGCAATGTGCCCGGTGAAGAAGATTCCCAACTRGAAGTGTGTCCAGGGAAGAAGAAAGATTCTGAAATAGTGTGTGGCAGAAGAAGGGAAGGGAAGGAATGCCTTGAGATCAGGAGAGAAAACCTTTGCAGGGAAAAAACTAGAGAAACTAGCACCAAAGAGACCAGGGTTCAAACCCCAATAGATCACGCACATCAACATTTCAGAATGATGGCTTATTACAAAATGGAGATTTAAGAATCTGACATTTTGGGTGCTCAGGAAAGCCTGCCCATATGCCTCACCTAGAATTCAGAGACAGCCCTGAAACTTGCTTGCCCTGGGGTAAGGTTGCCATCTTGGACCAACAGGGCAAGTTCTACATTAAACCTGAAGCATCTCAGCCTTGGCATCCTCAAACTGGTGCAATGACCTGGATGCCATCACACTGCTGAGCTGGTTCTCTGAATGTGTCACCATGAAGAGATGTCCGGTCTGCTATATACAGGTAAGAGCATTTCCCACTCAGCATGCCAGGATGGAAAAATATTAATTTTCTGGATTGCAAGCAAATATTTTTTCATCTGGATTCATTAAAGTAGGAAACAGCAAGCGTAAATGGTAGAAGAACATCTGAGAGAAGCTTTATGTCTCTTAGCTCATCAGGATCCCGATTCCTGACCAGGTGTGATGGCTTACGTATGTGACCTCTGCTACTTGGTAAGTTGAGGAACTGTTTCAGCCCAGGAGCTCCAGGCCAGCCTAGACATGATACTGAAATCCCATAAAAATTGAGTAAATAAAAATAAACTATTGTGTTTCCTTTGAGTTACAGACTGAACAACATTGCTTCAGCTTTCCTATGGCATAATGTGCAAGGCCACAAAAGGAAGAGAGAAAGGGCGTTTCTGTCTGCCTCCCAGAGCATCATTTTCTTTCATCAGCCAGCCTCCCCCACCCTACCCCCAGCCGCCCCTGCTGAACCAAACCGACTGCTGCTTCCCTGAAGACTTGACTGTGGCCGGGCAGTGGTGGCACATGACTTTAATCCCAGCACTTGGGAGGCAGAGGCAGGCAGATGAGTTCAAGGCCAGCCTGGTCTACAGAGTGAGTTCCAGGACAGCCAGGGCTATACAGAGAAAGCCTGTCTTGAAAAACCAAACCGAACCAAACCAAACCAAACCAAACCAAACCAAACCAAACCAAACCAAACCAAACCAAACCAAAAAACCCCACTTGACTATGACCTCTGGTGCAGTGCCAATCCCACTCTTTTGCAATGATTTGTTATAAGTCAATTCCTATGCAAATGCTAGGCAGGCATTCCCCCTCATCCTTACACTTCCACAGCCTAGTACACCATCTGGTACATGATGGAGGAAATCCGCGGGGAGAAGGTAGAAATGCCAAGCACTTACAAGCTCCTCACTTTGCCTTTCCTCCAGTTCCAGTGAATTTCTTCCTCTGGGGATGGGGACGTGGCTCAGGGCATCCAGTACTTCTCATCAAAGTAGGAAGAGCCAAATTAGGATTCCAGATCCCATGTGAGCTCAAACAAGATAGCTCATGCCTGTAATCCCAGTGCTACTGTGGAAAGATGGGAGGCCAAGACAGGACAGAGTCCTGAAGCCTATGGACCAGCCAGCCTGGCATGTGCGATTTTGTCTCAATCAAGATGGAAGGCTACGACCCACAACTGAAGTTATTCTCTGACCTTCACATGTGCACCAAGACACCCACACATCTGCACTCACACATGTACACACACACATATAAAACACTCACACACATCTACACTATATATCACAAACATGCACACACACATGTACACACACTTACAAACACAAAAGGTTATAATAATAATAAAATATCCCACCCTTGACTTCAGGGAAGGCTCCCTTTGGCCGATAAACCAGGAATGTCTGTTCTTCCTGGACAGTTGGCATCAGGAGAGATGTCTGCATGAAACTTGGAAGTCTCATGATTCTGGCCAAGGAAGATATTCATATAAGTTGTTTTATGAATCTTCCGTGAAAGTCTTTTGCACAGGGGTATATGTAATCGACTAATATCTTTATTTTCTGACTAACTTTCCCTCTGACTGACTTTCCTGGATGCAGATATAATTTCCAGAGGTCCAACAATTTTGGGAGGAAACACCTGAAGGACGAAGTTACTGATATCTAACCTGTGTTGCTTAAGAGCTGAAGATAATTCTGAACTTACAATACAGTCTTATTTGTTTCTTAGACATGTCAAGGCTAGTTCATTCTTAAGACAATTATGCTTGTTTTTCCTAATGCCTTGAAATATTTTTGCTCAGATTATCTCAGGATTGTTTCCTTCTGAAGATCAGATATCAAGGACATCTCCTCAGAAGCAACTCTGACCATACTGTCTGAAGCTCTGTGCCCTTTATCTCTAATTCTTTTTCTTTAAATTATTGAATATTTTCTTTATTTACATTTCAAATGTTATCCCCTTTCTGGGTCTCCCCTCCAGAAACTTCCTATCCCATCCCCTCCCCTTGTCTCTATGAGGATGCTCCCCCACCCACCCACTCACGCCTTCCCACCCTGACATTCCTCTACATTGGGGCATCGAACCCCCACAGGCCCAAGGGTCGTTCCTCCCACTGATGTCCAACAAGGCCATCCTCTGCCACATATGTGGTTGGAGCCATGGGTTCCTCCATGTGTACTCTTTGGTTGGTGGTCCAGTTCCTGGAAGCTCTGGGTGGGGGTCTGGAAACTGTTGCTTCCCCCATGAGGCTGCAAACCCCAATGTTGCAATCTTCTTTTGATTCTGTCACTGCATTTATCACTAATCTGAAATGTTCTTTCTAATTTGCATTCCTTGGTCTCCCTAGTCACACAGGGTGAATTCGAGTGCCTCATCTTTTTTTGTGTGTGTGTGTGACTGGAAGGATATGGGGCCCTGACTTCTGGGTTAGACAGGAATGTCTTCCCATTAAAGAAATTATCATAGACATTGGATTATAATTTAGGAAATTATTGGGTAAATGTGGTTATGACTTATCTCTACATGTAGTTTACATAAGACATTACACTTGAAGTTCAAGGTCCTTTAACGAACTCGTGACCTTGACCTTTGACCTTGTACTTTCTTGTGTTGTCTGGCTACTGCCACCTTCCATTTGTAACAGTTCATTATAGTCTAATTGTCTAACAAGCCTGGTTCTTCCATTTACTAAAGGAGATTTAAAAGATTTGTTTTTGTTTCTGAGTTTCACTTAGTATCAGGTAAAATATTAAAAACTTGAACTTCTAGAGAGTGCCATCACCAATATTGCTTCCGTGGCCTTATCATATTTCCACATCCTGTCTTGTGAAAATTATCCTCAGATCATTTCAAAGGCACTTTGCCTATCTTCCTTCAAACTGGTGTCTGAATTTCATATTTTTTTATGTTTCTAAAAGACAGAAAAATCTTAATTTTGGAGCAGGTTGTGTGTGGGGGGAAGGGAGGAGTCTGACAGGCCAGAATGAGACTAGAATTACAATATTGATATTCGGAAAAGTGACCAGAAAGTGACTACTTTCCCTTTTGGCTGAACACAACTCTTCATACAGAGACCACGTGTGAAGAGCAGTGGAATGTGGTCCTCCTGATGTATTTACTACAGAATAAAAAATGTTTAGAAGTTGTAAAATATTAAGCTGGGAAATATGTTATATGTTCTGTCCAGACAGTATTTAGTTATTTTCTGACCTCCATCTGACTTTTTTATTGGTAATATCTTTATTTTATTTAAGAAAAGAATAGAAAGGCATATGTTGTTCAGGCAGAGAGAGTATGCAGGGACTCTGTCACCTTTATATGAAGCTCTAGATGAAACTCCTTAAAGGCCCTGGTTCTTCCTCTGCCTTTCTTCCTGGGGTCCAAAACTGAGGCTCTAATCACAGTCTTGAATCATAAAACGAAGCTGAGACTGAGCGCCATGAGCTGGGAACAAGGGTAGAAACAACGCTTCAGGAGCCTCTGTGACTGATCCCGAATTGCCCATTCTAAGACTTTGCTGGTGTCTTTAAATAAATTCCTCTTTGAATCTTTGAAGGTTTTGTGTGTGTGTGTGTGTGGGGGGGGCAAACAGAATCCCTTCAGGTGCTCTTATAGGAAGATTTAAAAACAAAAAGTACAATAACAAAAACAACTACTACTACCACCACCAAATCCAATGCCTAGGCTGCATCCAACACCTACTAAATCAGAAATTCTAGGCACGGAAGTCAGGAGCTACAAATGTTTAAAGCTGCATCTGTGATTCCCCCAGGGTAGCCCAGGCTGAGAATCACTGCGTGAGGCCAGCAGGTCTCTGTGTAGTATGTTCCAGAATCTCTAGGGGAATATGGTGATGCTTGTTAACCGTCTGGACTTCCAGGCTTCATGCCCAGAATCTTTAGGTTTTTTTTATTTTCTATTATTATTATTTTTTTTTAGACCTGAAGGCAGGCGATTTCCATACGGACGGTCCAAGGATCACAACTGAAAAACACTGCTTTAGGCAATGGGGGAATCTTTGGAAGTCTTAAAAGCAAAGAAATAACAAAGATCAGAAAAGCATTTAGGGAGGATTAGATTGGAGCTGGTGAATAAGCTGAAGACAAGAGGTGAGGGACTGAAGGCAGGAAGGCTTCTGGGAGGCTAGGAGCAGGTGATGTCACAGAGCTGGCCATGTCACAGAGCAGAACTGATATGCCACAGAGCAGGTGATGCCACAGAGGAGGTGATGTCACAGAGCAGGCAATGTCACAGAGCAGGCAATGTCACAGAGCAGAACTGGTGGTGATGCCACAGAGCAGATGATGCCACAAAGCAGGTGATGCCATAGAGCAGGTGATGTCATAGAGCCGGTGATATCACAGAGCAGTTGATGTCATAGAGCAGGTGATGTCACAGAACCAGTGATGTCACAGAGCAGGTGATGTCACAGAGCAGGTGATGCCATAGACCAGGTGATGTCACAGAACCAGTGATGTCACAGAGTAGGTGATGTCACAGAACAGGTGATGTCACAGAGCAGAACTGGTGATGCCACAGAGCAGGTGATGCCATAGCAGGTGATGCTACAGAGAGGTAATGTCACAGAGTGGATGATGTCACAGAGCAGGTGATGTCACAGAACCAGTGATGTCACAGAGCAGCTGATATCACAGAGCAGGTGATGTCACAGAACAGGTGATGTCACAGAACAGGTGATGTCACAGAACAGGTGATTTCACAAAACTGGTAATGTTACAGAGCAGGTGACAACGTCCAGGTAGCTACATTTCTGAGCTCAAAGAATRGTTACAGATATATTGAAAAACGGAGGCTCAACACACACTGAAAATGATAAAACACTGCCTGAGGCTGAAGGGAAGGGTAACTTCAAGACAGCATTAGTGACCTGAAGAACTCACTAAGTTGTGATGCCTTCTTATTGTTCATTCTTATTTTAATATGTGTCTATGTCTGTTGATCCTGTCTTTTTATTATTATATGATTATGTGTAGGGTCTCCCATTGGTCAGAAGCATTTGTTTGGAAAACAATTCAATTTAAAGGCTTAGATACTTTATCCAACAAGATCAGATCTCATAAATATGTTTGCAGTGTGGATGTGCATATGTTTTTATTTGTATATAACCATATATAAGCAACAAACATTTTCATGTAGTTTTTATTTGAAACACACACACACACACACACACACACACACACACACATTTCATGGAGGTTGCAGAGATGGGTAAGTCAGTGAAAATGAGGACCCATGATCAGACTCAAGCACTCATTGTGAAGACAGGGTGGGACAACATTGCTACTATAATGCTGGGTAAGAGGAGGGTGGGCTGGGGACCCAGGGCTTTCTTGGCTAGCCAGTCCTGACAAAYCAGCCAGCTCCAAGTTCACTGAGAAACCCTGTCTTTCTGAAAATGAGGTGCACAGAAGTCGAGGGAACCATACAATAACAATCTCTAGTCTTGACATAAGTTTACACACATAATCTTATCTACCAATGTAGAGAAATAAAAAAATCAGGCATTGGAGTTACCAGTATGGTCATGCCATGTCCTGGGCTCTCCCTAGCATGCAGCACAGCCATGCTCTCCAGTGCTAAAGGTTTAAAGAACAATTCTAAAAGGTCATCTCAGGGACTAGTGATTATTTACTATTTGAAAGAAAGCCACAAGCCAAGTTTTGTGTAATAACGTAAATTAAATATTACCTTACCCGTAACTGTCAAATCAACACTGACCAGCGCTGCTTTGTTTTTAATAATGAAGGAGTAAGCTCTGGGGTTGCTTCTGGGGCATGTGCCTCAAGTCAGTGTATTAGTTTTAAATTTTTAATCAGGAAGATAAGTCAACTCTGGTAGAAGCCTCACACATGGAGACTAATCTCTCCATGCTCACTAAAGTTAAGGTAAGAGTTCAAAAATGCGCTTAAGCTTAATAAGAATGCAGGACACACAGTGCCATTGAACTTGTTACTCAGGATGCAGATGCGAAAGAAACATGGCCATGTTCTCCAGCACTCCATGGTTTAAATAGCGAAGCCATGACAAACCGTCTAAAGTTCATTTTAGATTCAATTTTTCTTTCTAATTGGAACATTTATTAAGAAGACTCTAACAAGGTGAATGACACTAGATCTGTTCAAAAGGTCAAAAGGAGAAATTTCTCAGGCAGTGGGAGATCACTTGTCATGCCGAGTTTAGATGCCAGAAATGGTCTCTTTCAAGCAAGACATGGTGGGACAGGATTATAAACCCAGAACCTGGGAGGCTGAAGTAGGAAGACAGAAAGTTTGAGGGGGGCCTGAGACTTGTAGAGCAATTGATCAATGAATGAATGAATGAATGAATGAATCAATTAAGCYATTAAGCAAGAGTTCTCTTCAACCTGGTGTGTCAATCCCTGTCACTTGCTGGGGGTGATGCCTCTAAGTAACAATATTAGCATCATTAAGGGACCACTGCTTACTCATCTTCCTATGTGAGAATGTGAGTGTTGTTGCATAGACGGACCACTGAGTGACTTTTTCCTACTCTCCCCTGTACTGTCTTCGAATTGTGTTTTGGTTTACTGTCCTATATCAACATTTACATCCTATAAAACAGAAATTGCTGGCCATGCTGAGCAAATGTAAAACATTTGCTGCTGGGCTGCCATTTTGTGAGAGTGGCGGGGATGTAGAAAGTTCCCAGCAAAACTCTACCTTCGCTGCTCGCCTCCGCTTCAGACAAAAGCAACAGATCATAATGCTTGTCGTGTGTTTACTTACATCCTCCTCAAATTTGTAAATTGAAGTCCTACCCGTGAATACTTCAAAATTCGACCTGTGTGGGTAAATAGTGTCCTGCAGGTATACTGAGTTAACTAAGATCACTCTGGACTCCTGGTTAGGATGGACTCCTAATCAGTGTGATTGGTGTTCTCGCAACAAGGAGAAATTAAGATGCAGACATTCTCCCAGGGAAACACCAAAGTGAAGGCAGAGGTGTTCTCGCAACAAGGAGAAATTAAGATGCAGACATTCTCCCAGGGAAACACCAAAGTGAAGGCAGAGTCACCTCAGCAAACCAAAGAACATCTGAGACTGCTAGCAAACCACCAGAAGCTAAGGAAGATGCGGGTAGAGTCCCCCGATGGCCTCCTCACCTCCACAATTCTGAGACAACATGTTCTTGCTGCTTGAGCACCTAGTCTATGGCAYTTTTAAATTACAGCTCCAGCCATTGGCTTCAGAACTGTGGTGCCGCCATCACCATCCTAAATAGCATTAGGTGGTGGGCCGTGGTGGGCCAGTGACAGCTCAATTCTCCATAAGGAAGGATGGGAGGATAAAGGTCGGAGTGGATGTACTGGCACGCCTGCCAATCACAGGCCTGTTTGGCTGACAGTTGGGGCTACCCCAGCCCACCTAGTTCAGCCTCCATCATCGTGAGACTCAGAGGAAGCTGTGGGAGGTACACTCATGTCAGCCAGCTCCTCACCAGTCTTCTACCTCACATGACTGCTGCTGCCTCTGCCAGGGTGTCAGAAGGGACCCCGAATAAACTGCTCTCCTCACCGCTTGTACTCCTCTCCCTCACACAGCACAGTTTCTGATCACACAGAACAAAAGGATAGAACAGGATCTGGTAGAAGCAGGGCTGGAAAATAGAGATTTACAAAACCGCAGTAGACACCAAACCGAGCTGGAACACATGGAGGGGAAGGGGAAGCAAACCACTGACTCCGGGGGAAAAATGTGTCTGGAGGGGAAACTCCCAGAGTCTGCTCTCCGTGATATTCTGTACACGGAAGCAGAAGGCAGCCAGGAAATTAAGATGCTTTTGGTGAATGGAGTATCTGTCCAGATCCCCAACAATGACTTTGAGGTTTTTCATCACTGAACCCTCTGCGACGCTTACGGTTTTCATACCTCAGCTTCATAAACAAACATTCCTGATTCTCCATCAGCTAACGGAGGATGCTGGACTCAGGAAGGCAGGAGGCTGAAGAGCCATCCAACCCTCTCACTGAGGCACGCGGTGAACTTAGCAGAACTGTTGGATGTCATCCAGGCCATAAAGAACCAGCTTAAAGGTTCTGTAAGTACTCTATGCCTTAGGAGTGATCTAGGCTGACTTACGTAAAGAAAATAATTCTACACTGACCTTCAGGCTGTTACATCTCCACTTCACTCTTTAAGTGTTCAAGAATAGGACATTAGATGGCTCTCTAGGGGCATGTTCAATCTTGAAAATACCTCAGAAGATAATGTAAGGATGAAAGGCAAACAAAATTTATTCCAGTTGAAGCATTTATTTGAAAACTATTTGACGGATTAATATAAAAATTTAAATAAGTGTTTCTCGACCATCTGAGTTTTCAAGTGTTTTAGTAGTTATAAAAACGCTCACCTGCACATAATAACCGCACTTGCTTTATGGTAATCAGTTTCTTCACAACGCTGTGAGATTTGGTCTTTATTTGCCTTAAGAAAGTGAGGCAGAGGGCCGTAATCCTTCTATCCAAGGTCACAGCATTCGCAAATAGGAGGGCTGACGGTTTGCGTCCCATGCCTGTGCTCGTGGGCACAGGACTAGAAGGCTATTTGCCACACTGTGAAGCGATTTGCTTATTGACTTACACACGGAGTTTATTCAGATCTGATCGACTTCGGAGCCAATGCTCTCTCCCACCTCGCCCCTCACACCTGTTTACAAGATCTTCCCTACTCCCTTTCTCACTTTGACTCTCCAGGAGCCTTTACGATAAGGTATAGATGAGAGGATGACTCAGTCCAACACAGATACCACAGGCACAGCGCTGGGAAGATGATCCTGCCAGCYAGCCCACTAGTCCCGGACTGGCTGGACAGACGGTTCCTGCTCTAGACACTGAACCCACACAGTTTTCCCCACTGCTCCGGACTAAGCCTGACAACAAATTGATAAAGAAGTGAATGAGGTTCAGAGCACAAATTCTACAAAAGTTTTAAAATATGATAAACATCCCAATTCTATCTGACTCCCAAATCTCCACTTGCATTGTCGTCAGTGGCATCCAAAGTCCCTTTAACTTATCGACTCTCAGAATCCTCAAATATAAAGTGCTAAAGAACCCCAAGAATTCTTTAAGGTGTCTCAAAAGTCATTTGGAAAGGAATTCCAATGAGACAGGGTCTAGATTTTTGTCTTCCTCTGATATGTGTGCATGGACACACACACAAATATCCATACATACATATGTGTATGTGTATGTCTATACACACACAGACACATAGACATACACACATGCACACATACATGTACACACATAGACACACACAGATATACACACAGACACGGACACATACACACATGCACACACACGTACACACATACATACATACACACACAGACATATACACAGACACACACAAACATGCACACATGCGCATACATGCACGCGGACACACAGAGACACAGATATACACACAGACATATGCATGCACACACATACACACACACAGACACACACTCATACACACACATACACAAACACCCCAAACAGTGCATAGCAATGCTATTCCGACCTGCCTAATAAAGCAGTTTTTCATATTTCATATGTGAAGAAGTTTGTGGACCATTTATGCAATTYATCTTTAAGCCCCTCTGCTCCCCAGGCACAGCATTTAGGAAAGGATTTGGGTTGTAAAGACGTAATACCTCGACACTTCTGCTAGAGGAGGTTTTGCATCCCCCATCTAGGTCAGTTCCGAAAAACCTTATACTTTGAAAGCAAAGGGCATGCTGGGCCAGCTGCTGATCTAAACCCAGGATGAGGCAGTGTTAGTAAAGATGACTTTCCTGCCCAGAGCCAGCCGGTGAGAACACTATCATCCCCAGATAGCTTCAATTAGTCAGGAATGAGAGTCATAAAGTATCTGTGGCGTCATTCTAAATTACTTTTGTCCGTTTGGCTTCCAATCTTGCTTCATGTTCCTTGTCCCTGTCTGCTTTTTACCATGCCTCCTTCCTCTGGCCCCAAACTCAGCTCGTGGACCAGGAAGAGGTGGTGTGTGCTGTGAGAAAGAAATGCCTTGAGTTATCTTCTGAAGTCCTGCCCTCACCGTTTCTGTATTCCTACAAATAGAGGAACATTAGCATTGCCATGATAGTTATTGGACAGGCACCTTGACAAATGCCTAGAGCGAGTTATCTTTTTCATTCTTTCCGAATGTATATTACTTTATTATAAGCTATGTGAGTAGAAAAAGAATGATATCAACAAACAATCAAGCGTTAATTATACTGATGGTGGCAACATTTTAAAAGAGAACTTACTGAATTATCCTCTATGTACCTCACATTAACAGACACATTAACTTTTAGAGGGAAGTTCAATGACCTTGAGTAAATACACAAAGTTCTAGAAGTATCACCATTGTCCAAGTTTGGGACATTTCTCTTAGATTGAAAAGAGATACTACATTAAGTTACTTTCCGTCTCTATAGTTTTGCCTTTTCTGAAGGAAACACATTTAGTATCAGTAAAAATCACAGAATGTGTGATATTTTATGACTTCTTTTAGATAGCTTATTTCTTTTAAAGTTCACCCATGTTTTAGCAATAATAAAAATATATAACACCCCATTGTATGCCAGCCTTATGTAGAGAAAAGAGTATGAATTTCAGAGGAAAGAGAGGCATGGGGTTCAATCAAGTTTGTGGCACCTTTTGGCCGAGTCTTTGTGGGATCACTGAGGTACCGCTGTAGATCGGCGCTAACAATCCTCTCGGGCAACTGTTCTGTTATGAGCTGATTTATGGCAACAGACAATAGACACTCATTCAACTCAGTATTTCTACTTTGCCCAGCAATCTGTGTATTTCTCACTCCCTGCTTTAGGCTGTGAAGTGGATCTTACAGCCTCTCTACCAGTCTTCACATCAAGCTTGAAATGAGAGCCAATAATAAAGCAATATCAGAAACAGAATTCCGCCGACAGGAACCACGTCCTTCATTAGAGTCCAGATGGTGAGGCTCCGAAGGGATTTCCTTCAATTATATCACTGTCACCTCTTATAAGGAACATCAAGTCGCATTTAATTTATTTATTTAAAGGGGGGCRTATATCAAATCATATGCCAGACTACTTTGGGATTTTATGTTTATGGAGATCAATGAATACTGTCATTCTCTGCCAATTCTTATAAAACTGCCGTCGTTAGCCTTGACCCCAGATTAACAGATAAGCAAGCAGCAAAGGGTGGCCAAACTCAGAGTTAAGTCCCACTGGCTTTGCATCCTCAGCTCTCAGTAGCCACCCAATCAATGCATTCCGACTAATCGAGTCCGAGAACTCAGCTCYTGAGTACAGCAAAGTCAACTGACTTGCCCACCTGCTCATGTCCCCATCCCTCCTCTCTGATTGGAACATGTTACATCGATTTGAGTTTTGACGTCAAGGGGGTCTGGATATGAGTTCATCTTTAATTTAAGAGATGTTCACTTTCAGCTCTGAGCTCTCCTGCCTAGCCAGTGTTTCTCTGCTTTCAACTCATCATGGCTCCACCTCACGCTCCACACTGGTTTTTCTCAGTGCTTGGTATAGCTGCGTCCTCACACACCACCCCCCCCCCCAACTTCCAAGTTTACTTCCTGTTAAATACAACAGGACAGAAAAGGGTAAAGCTTCCCATTTTGTACTCCTAAAAAGGTTTGCATGATATTTGGCGTATCTCAGTCCAAGCAAACAAGGAAAAATTTATCTTTCGCATGAAATAAAATTTCCATTGTCAAACATAACAAGTTGCTAAAAGAAGTAACAGGATTTTCTCAGCTTTATAGCCCAGCCATGTTATTGCACGTTATTGGCATTGAGGATGGGAAAGAGAGAAATTAGTTTTATTTTCTAAGTGATCTGTCTGCGGCGTCAGTCTTTAGGTGAGTAGACTTATCTACATTTGTCCTATGATAAAGCCACACTCACAAAGAAAAAAAAATGGCTAAAG
This sequence comes from Apodemus speciosus, assembly GCA_002335545.1. Lineage (NCBI taxonomy): Eukaryota > Metazoa > Chordata > Mammalia > Rodentia > Muridae > Apodemus > Apodemus speciosus. Next base: position 12,654 of record BDUI01028805.1, on the reverse strand, counting down.
GCTAGATCAAGAGTGAACAACAGCAACTGCTGGCAAACCTCTGGTCCTGTCTCAGTGCTGAGGTCCAGATGGAATAGATGGGATCCTAGAAGAGCGGTTTGTATGTACTTTCTATGGATTTGGGGATTCATAAATGTGATAAATAAATAAAGATAAGGAGCGGGGGATAAATGTAGCTGATGTTAGTTCAAATTTTACACAACGCCAACAAAATTACAAACAAACAAACAAACAAAAAATCCCCACCTTAACTCGTATCAAAATTTCCCCTTCACATCTGGTAAAAAGGATGCAACTTTTACTTAATATTTTATTTTACTGACTTTAAGCAGCACCATAGGAATGTATCACATGGCCTAAATAGTTCGTTAAATCTGAGATTTAGCAAAGATTTTTCTTTCTCTGGCACAGATCCTTTGTCCAGCCGAAGATTACAAAATCGTCTTCAAACAGAATAATGTAACTTTCATGCATAGACATGTCCCCACCAAACATGTAAACTCTCGGTTCCAGT
>BDUI01028740.1:3869-32836 GCA_002335545.1 Apodemus speciosus | reverse complement strand
CTTCTTGTGTTCCTCTAGCAGCATCATGACCAGTGATTTTAGATCTAGATCTTGTTTTTCTGGTGTGTTCGGGTATCCAGGACTTACTGCTGTTGGAGAATTTGGTTCGGATGCTGCCATATTGCCTCAATTTCTGTTAGTAACATATCTACGTTTGCCTTTTGCCATCTGGTCATATCTGGCATTAGTTGGTACTGTAGTCACTGGCTGGCTCTTGAACCCCCTGTGGGCCCATAAGGCTATTTCCGCACCAATGGATGGCTGGGTTTCCCCTGGCACAGATTGCTGATGTGTTACTCTCCTCTTGGATGTTGTTGGATCCCTGGTGTATCTTGCTCCAAGCAATGTTATACCTGGTTGTCCCAGTGGACCTGATGCTGCTTGTCTGTTCTGTCAGGGAGCAAAGATGGTGGCTGGGAGCCCCTGCAAGTGCTGACCACCCAGCAGGGCACAAGACCCAGGCCTGGCTGGCACATAGATTAACCACCTCTCTGCCCAGATCCTGCRTGAAGCTTGCGGCCTGGCAGCCTGAGTCCCCAGAGATCTTATACTCTGGATATCTTGGGTACCTGAGTAAGTTTGCTAGACCCAGCAGCAGTAAAGATGGCAGTGGGTAGTGCAGAATCCCCCCACAGGGCCCAGAACCCACACCTGGCTGGCCCACAGGAACCTCTGCTCTGCCTAGCTCCTGAGCACAGATCGCTGCCTGCCGGCTTTAGTCCCCAGAGTCTTAAACTCAGGATAACTCGGGTACCTGGTCCATTTGTCCAGTCCAAGCAGCAGCAAAGAAGGCGGCCTATATATTGTTTTAAATCACAGACTTTTTTAGTTTGCAAGGCTTTGATTCAACAATTTTATTACAATAGATATGTTGTAAATATAGCCATCAATTCATAATGGTACAGGACATTGGCTGTGCACATGTAAATAATGACTCTATTCTCTACTTTCACCAGGCCACTCCATCTCCTTTACAAGTAAGGGTGGAAGTTCTAGAAAGTGACCTCTATATGTCTGAAAGACCCTAATCTGTATTGTTAATAAGCAAGTTGAGTGTTACTTATAATGTTACAAATCATGAATAAATTATACCCAAAGAAATAATTTTCATTACCATCATGTTTACCATCTAAGATAATATGATGCAACCAATTACTCATAAACCTAGCATCAATTTCATTTTCCCCTAGGTATAAAGCAAGGTGGCATTGGAAATGATAGCTTACTACATTTTTTATATTAATTATATCCAGACACTGGAAGATGATAGTGTAAAACTGACTGTAATTGAGCCATAAATTTAATACATAGAAGTACCATCCATTCACCTGGACAACTCTTTGCTGAAATATATTTCCAGAACAGAGCAGCAAAGAGACGATCCAATGATCACAACTGATATATGTCTCCTATCTGTGGCTAAGTGAAGCAACCATTACAGAAGTTGGCATTGCCTCAGGGGCTCCTTACTCTGCTGTGATATGAATCATGGGAAACTAGAACTTTTAAAGGACTGTTTATCACAGCAGATTTCAATGTCTGGCAGAAAGAAAAAAGAAAGCTTAAGAGAACTGGAATGTTTGAAAGTATGTTGGTGTTTTGTAGCAGTCTGCTGAGTATTCAGACACACAACTGAGCTCTGCCTTGGTCCTGTGTTACACAATCCTGACAAGGCTTATGTGGATGCTAAGGAAGAGTTGTCCTGAGACCTGAATGACTGTTGGATCTATATTCTAGTGCCAAGGATGGTACTAGAACACTGAGACTGTGAGATGAACTTTGAAATTTATCAGATTTCTATTCAGGCAACRAAAGAGATGAACCTCTGTCCTTTGACAGACATTTGAGGGATCAACAGGCCAGGATGGGAGTGGACATGTCTTATAAACCCTTCCCAAATCTAGTGACATATGCTTTTCTATTCAGAATAAGAACTCCAAAGAGCAGGACTGATTATTTTGTAAGAGCAGCATTAGTGAAAGAGTGATCAGAGTAAGGCAGGGAGAAGGGGAGGGGCCTCTGGGTTACTGACTGTGGCACATGTCCAGAGAGGTATATCTAACTTGAGAAGAAATGCAAAAATCCAGTTCTTATTTCTTATTCTCAGGAACTGAGTAAACAGTACATTTTGATGGATTGTTGTTCAGTGTAGTCCAACTCCCAGTTAACCAGGTGGAAAGTTAGTTTGCGATGTGTTCTGAAAACTTATGTTTTTGTCATACTGGTATTTGATATGTACATGACAAGCTTTGGTATAAAATTGAAAATATAATTTATACTAGACACACATGGCATCAGAAAGATCTAAATCTGTATTGTGCCTGGACAAGCCTTACCTCATGCATCCCACCAGAGGTATTCTTAGTAGCTCAGATGGCTAGAAAGAAACAGGGCTGCCATCAAGACAGTGTCAAAAACTTCCAAGGATGGCCTCAACAATGCAAATAAGTTTTTTCTGACTATAAAATAAATTAATAAATCAATGAAATAGCTAACTGGCTAAAACACTGACTGAAAAACAGTTTTTCTGGGTATCCATCCTTACCTAGAGAAATATGTAAGACAGTTCTGTTCTCAAGGAGACCTGTGAACCTTGGTGGACACATATCTAGTGTCTGACGATTTGCCTGGGAAAWCTGTGCCCTTCCCTATCACCAATACCTGCAGTAGAAATTAAATTGCAACTTACAAACTAAATGAAAGAAATGCAATCTTAACTTTCTTGCTTCCCCCTCTCGTTCTTGTTCTTTCTTATGCTCTCACTCTTTCACACACATATGTACACAATGCCACAATCATATATACAAAAAGGAATTTTAACTTCCATTCATCAATTATTATTTTTAGTGATGTTTATGTTTTTAAGTTAATATTAATAAATGAGAAAATATATGATTTTGAAAATTACTATTAATTATTGAACAAATAGGTAGTTAGGACTGGAGAACAATGTGTAAGAGGTAAGATGTAAGTATAAAAATCACTTACAGATTGAAGATCGGTCTAATTTGATCTAGAGATACCATTATGGATTTGTGATCTATTGCACTACTCTTCTGAAACATAATATTTCCTTCTTGTGTCCACTTGAGCAGTCTGGTTACATTAATGGTAATATAGTGACATCATCAGAGGCATAAGTGTGATCCTACTAAAGCAACTCCTGACTGTAATGGGAGGGCTATCTAAGATTGATTCTTAGTAGCTCATGACTAGACAGCAACAGGGCTGCCATCAAGGCTGAATTAACAATTTCCAAAGAAGGTTTCAACAATCCTGATGGGCTTTTCTGGGACTAAAATAAGTAAATGAATGAAATATCTAAATGGCTAAAACATTGAGAGAAGAACAGTTGGGGGGGTAAGGGGCATAAATATAAATAAATAAATAAATAAATAAATAAATAAATAAATAAAAATGCTTTAAAACATTTAGTGAAGACCTTGAAAGTCAACTATCAGTGGTTTCTGGAAGCTACACAAGCATCAACTTAGTGTTTGAAAACTGGTAAAAGAAAGGAACTAATTGTCCATCTTACTTTTACTATTTAAATTAATCTCCAATACCCATGCAATGATTGTGGAAAATTCTTGACTAGACAATCATGAAGTSACTAGTTTAAAAGATAAAGTACTTTCCTGCTTGCCCCCATGATAATATCTAAGTGACTGTTATTTCTTAGAAAAGAAAACTTCAAAATAGTGAATTAAATGGGCAATACTAGAACCCATAAACCTCTTGATCTAATACAATGCAAAATCCACAGTACTTTGACAACTGTATGATTGGTCATAGTTCCCCAAATTACCATCAACTATACTGTATGATTGGTCATAGGTCGTCATAGTTATATCAGTGCTGCATAGAGCACTTTGGAGCCCTAATTCAAGCAGACCAACTCTAAAAGACATTATCCATAAACAGGAATGTATGCACAAACTGGATGAAGAATGGTGCTAAAGGATTTTTTGTTGGATATGAAAAAATTATTATGTTTTAAAATTTTATCTCTTAAAAATACATTTCAGTATTAAAAAAGAAAGTAATACATGTCTGTGGCAAACTTTTAGGCATGGAAGATTAAGGAGACTTAACAAGACTAGAGATATGAATTGTTGAAACTGCTGAAGGGTGTTAGTGGCTTATCAAACTATCTTCTTCTTTTGTACATCTATGGTATTTTCATTCACTGAAAATAATAATAAAACCAGTTGTCAGTTCTGAGCCAGACTGAACCCCTTTCAACATAAATCAGCCTAGGAGAGTCTTAATTTCAGCATGCTAATCCTGAATCTCTGCAATCAGAAAAAAGATATGGTTGTAGACAGGGTCTCTGAAATCATTCATTCAGCAACTATGATCTTGATCCACTAGGAGTCAGAGTACCTCTAGCAAATCAGGGTGTCAGCTGTATCCCAAGTCACTGGGAATTTGAATATTTTTATCAGTCTGCAAATTGGGTACAAGTCACTGGGTACGTCCGCCCATCTATCAGGATCTTTTAGGAGATCTAAGTCATTACAGGTTCAGGATACAGGACAGGGGAGAAGCTGAAGCTACCAGCCCCAAATTTATGAAACTGATTTTAGAGCAAGTACAAAAATCCCAATAAATGCTCACTGCACTGATGCCAGACTGTGTGAATAATAGAGACCTGGATGCTGGGATGGGTTTTAGCTTAGCAAATTGTCCACTTGTTCGCTATGAATAGAAATCACAGCTGCTTAGACATATTGGAGGCATTTCTCATTTCTTTTGCAAAGTACTTTCTTTTCCTTCACAAGAATACAAGACACCAACAAAAGCTGCTCTGAACTTTTCTGGGCTTCTATTTTAAGGCACAAGTGAACCAACACAAGGGAATAAAGGCTTCTATTGGTAAGACACATGTTAATATGTATGTTTTTCTTTTCTCTTTGGGAAAGAATACTGATGTATTATTTGTTTGTTTGTTTGGTTGGTTGGTTGGCTGGTCAGTTTGTTTTTGCTGTGTTCAAAATTCTGACAAGAAACCAGAAGAAAAAGGTATCTTTCACTCAAGTTGAAGAAGTTACAGCCCAGCATTGCAAAGAAGGCATTGTGGCAAGAATGTGAAGCAGCTGGTCAGATTGCATCCTCAGCCAGGAACCCCCACTGCTTTCTCTTTTTCATTCATTCCTAAATGTAGACTTCCCATTGATAGACAACAGCATCCAAGGGGACAGCAAATGCTGGAGAGGATGTGGAGAAAGAGGAACACTCCTCCATTGCTGGTGGGACTACAAGCTGGTAAAACCAYTCTGAAAATCAGTTTGGAGGTTCCTCAGAAAACTGGACATAGTACTACCTGAACCATAGCATAGCAGTGGTATAGTGGCCCAGCTATACCACTCCTGGGCATATACCCAGAAGATGCTCCAACATGTAGTAAGGACACATGCTCCACTATGTTCTTAGCAGCCTTATTTATAATAGCCAGAAGCTGAAAAGAACCCAGATGTCCCTCAACAGAGGAATGGATATAGAAAATGTGGTACATTTACACAATGAAGTACTACTCAGCTATTAAAAACAATGAATTTACTTAGGCAAGTGGGTGAAACTGGAGAATGTCATCCTGAATGAGGTAACCCATTCACAAAAGAACACACATGGTACACACTCGTTGATAAGTGGTTATTAGCCCAAAAGCTCGGAATACCCAAGATACAACTCACAGACCATATGAAGCTCAAGAAGAAGGAAAACCAAAGTGTGGATACTTTGATCCTTATTGGAAAGTGGATCAAAATACCCATGGCTCACAGCCAACCAATAGTTTGAACACAGGGTTCCCAATGAAGCAGCTAGAGAAAGGACCCAAGGAGCTGAAGAGGTTTGCAGCCCTGCAGGAGGAACAATAATATGTACTAATATGTACCCCCAGTTGGTACTGGAGTACCAACCACTAACCAAAGAATACACGTGGAGGGACCCATGGCTCCAGCTACAGATGTAGCAGAAGATGACCATTTCAGACATCAATGAGAGGAGAGACCATTGGTTCTATGAAGACTCGATTCCCCAGAATAGAGGAATGCAAGTCAGGAAATTGGGGGAAGGGACTGAGCAGGGGGAGGGGGATGTGATAGGGGATTTTTGGAGAGGTAATGTGGAAAGGGGATAGCATTTGAAATGTAATAAAGCAAAATGTCTAATTAATAAAAACAAAAAAAAACCATGAGTTTCAAAAAAATAATGTTGTGATTGCCAGGTGTAGTGGTACATATCTATACTAGATTAGATATATATACATGGGTAGATATGTATACAAATGGTTTCATATCATGGAGATACAGATGTTATAATATGTACAGATACCTCTTGTCTTTCTCTATCAGTTGAGAGAGCCTGGAATCAAATGACCTAAGGGATTCAAGTAAATTTGAGATCCAAAGTTTGGTTCCTATTAAAAGTAGACAGAGACCCCTAGAAAAGTAATAGATGTTAAGATTAATGCAAAACTCAAAAACTGAATCTGAAGCATCTTGTGGTACCAAGAAGTAAGACATGATCAAACAAACAACACCAAGCACAGAGAGGGAGGGATGGAAGGAGGGAAGAGGGATAGAAAGGAGGAGGGGAGGAAAGAAAAGAAGGGATACAGGAAGGAAGTAATTAAGAAAGGAAGGAAGGAAGGAAGGAAGAAGGAAAGGAAAGGAAAGGAAAGGAAAGGAAAGGAAAGGAAAGGAAAGGAAAGGAAAGGAAAGGAAAGGAAATAAGCAAGGAAGTAAGAACTGAGAGAAGGAAGGAAGGGGAAGGAAACACTCAGTGATGAGTAAGTGTATGACAAAAGGGCAGATCCTACAGAGTTCATTTTAATGGACGAATTTTCATTCCAATAGTGATAATAGGTTAAACTCAAAGTTTAAAGCAAATATATAACACATGTCCATATCAATCCTGGTATGTAAGCCAACATGAATAAACTTTAAAATAGAAGTTAGTAAAGGGAATAAATGTTCAAATTTGAAAAGTGTCAATGGTTATATAGACTCAAGCACAACTGCTCAACTCTTAGTCAAAACTTGTCTTCCAGATTAAAGAATAGAAAGAGTGTTAACTTTCTATGAAGAAAGCTGACAGTATACTGAAGTCTGACATCTATACTAGAAGTGAGAAACTATATTGGTTGCATCAGTACTGTGATCTGACAAGAAGAATATGATGCCCTGCCAATACCTTCTTCCTTCCACAGTCAGTACCATGGTTCATATAGTTAGAAAGAACAATTTGTAAAATCNTCTGAAAATCAGTTTGGAGGTTCCTCAGAAAACTGGACATAGTACTACCTGAACCATAGCATAGCAGTGGTATAGTGGCCCAGCTATACCACTCCTGGGCATATACCCAGAAGATGCTCCAACATGTAGTAAGGACACATGCTCCACTATGTTCTTAGCAGCCTTATTTATAATAGCCAGAAGCTGAAAAGAACCCAGATGTCCCTCAACAGAGGAATGGATATAGAAAATGTGGTACATTTACACAATGAAGTACTACTCAGCTATTAAAAACAATGAATTTACTTAGGCAAGTGGGTGAAACTGGAGAATGTCATCCTGAATGAGGTAACCCATTCACAAAAGAACACACATGGTACACACTCGTTGATAAGTGGTTATTAGCCCAAAAGCTCGGAATACCCAAGATACAACTCACAGACCATATGAAGCTCAAGAAGAAGGAAAACCAAAGTGTGGATACTTTGATCCTTATTGGAAAGTGGATCAAAATACCCATGGCTCACAGCCAACCAATAGTTTGAACACAGGGTTCCCAATGAAGCAGCTAGAGAAAGGACCCAAGGAGCTGAAGAGGTTTGCAGCCCTGCAGGAGGAACAATAATATGTACTAATATGTACCCCCAGTTGGTACTGGAGTACCAACCACTAACCAAAGAATACACGTGGAGGGACCCATGGCTCCAGCTACAGATGTAGCAGAAGATGACCATTTCAGACATCAATGAGAGGAGAGACCATTGGTTCTATGAAGACTCGATTCCCCAGAATAGAGGAATGCAAGTCAGGAAATTGGGGGAAGGGACTGAGCAGGGGGAGGGGGATGTGATAGGGGATTTTTGGAGAGGTAATGTGGAAAGGGGATAGCATTTGAAATGTAATAAAGCAAAATGTCTAATTAATAAAAACAAAAAAAAACCATGAGTTTCAAAAAAATAATGTTGTGATTGCCAGGTGTAGTGGTACATATCTATACTAGATTAGATATATATACATGGGTAGATATGTATACAAATGGTTTCATATCATGGAGATACAGATGTTATAATATGTACAGATACCTCTTGTCTTTCTCTATCAGTTGAGAGAGCCTGGAATCAAATGACCTAAGGGATTCAAGTAAATTTGAGATCCAAAGTTTGGTTCCTATTAAAAGTAGACAGAGACCCCTAGAAAAGTAATAGATGTTAAGATTAATGCAAAACTCAAAAACTGAATCTGAAGCATCTTGTGGTACCAAGAAGTAAGACATGATCAAACAAACAACACCAAGCACAGAGAGGGAGGGATGGAAGGAGGGAAGAGGGATAGAAAGGAGGAGGGGAGGAAAGAAAAGAAGGGATACAGGAAGGAAGTAATTAAGAAAGGAAGGAAGGAAGGAAGGAAGAAGGAAAGGAAAGGAAAGGAAAGGAAAGGAAAGGAAAGGAAAGGAAAGGAAAGGAAAGGAAAGGAAAGGAAATAAGCAAGGAAGTAAGAACTGAGAGAAGGAAGGAAGGGGAAGGAAACACTCAGTGATGAGTAAGTGTATGACAAAAGGGCAGATCCTACAGAGTTCATTTTAATGGACGAATTTTCATTCCAATAGTGATAATAGGTTAAACTCAAAGTTTAAAGCAAATATATAACACATGTCCATATCAATCCTGGTATGTAAGCCAACATGAATAAACTTTAAAATAGAAGTTAGTAAAGGGAATAAATGTTCAAATTTGAAAAGTGTCAATGGTTATATAGACTCAAGCACAACTGCTCAACTCTTAGTCAAAACTTGTCTTCCAGATTAAAGAATAGAAAGAGTGTTAACTTTCTATGAAGAAAGCTGACAGTATACTGAAGTCTGACATCTATACTAGAAGTGAGAAACTATATTGGTTGCATCAGTACTGTGATCTGACAAGAAGAATATGATGCCCTGCCAATACCTTCTTCCTTCCACAGTCAGTACCATGGTTCATATAGTTAGAAAGAACAATTTGTAAAATCRTTTGGAATATCAAAAAACCCAGGACAATGAAAACTATTCTCAACAATAAAAGAACTACTGGGGGAATCACCATTTCTGACTGCAAGCTGTATTATGGAGGAAAAGTTTTATGATAAAAACTGTATGGTGTTGGTACAGAGACAGGCAGGAAGATGGATGGAATAAAATTGAAGAACTAGAAATGAAGCCACACACCTATGGTCACTTGATCTTCAACAAAGGAGCTAAAAGCATTCACTGGAAAAAAGACAGCATTTTCAACAACTGGTGCTGGTTCAACTGGAGGTCAGCAAGTGAAAGAATGCACATCGATCCATCTTATCTCTTTGTACAAAGCTCAAGTCTAAATGGATCAAGGTCCTCCACATAAAACAAGACACACTAAAACAAATAGAAGAGAAAGTGCAGAAGAGCATTGAACAGATGGGCACAGGGAAATTTTCCTAAACAGAACACAAATGGTTTATGCTCTAGGATCAACAATTGACAAATGGGACATCATAAAATTGCAAGCTTCTGTAAGGCAAAGGATACTGTCAATAGGACAAAACAGCAACCATCAGATTGAGAAAAGATCTTTACCAAACCGATATCTGATTAGAAGGCTAATATCCAATATATATAAAGAACACAAGAAGTTGGACTCTAGAGAATCAAATATCCCTAATAAAAATGGGTATATGCCCAGCAGAAATATAGCTTCAAGTAGAACTATTTCCAATTTTCTGAGGAGCTGCCAGAGTGATTATACCAGTTTCCTCTCCCAACTGCAAGGGAGGAGTGTTCCCCTTTCTCCACATCCTCTCCAACATGTGCTATCACTTGAGTTTTTGATCTTAGACAAGGACATTTGCTCCACTATGTTCATAGTAGCTTTATTCATAATAGCTGGAAACAACCCAGATGTCCCTCAAAGAATGGATAGAGATCATGTGGTTCATTTACACAGTGGGATACTATTCAGCTATTAAAAACAAGGACATCATGAATTTTTCAGGCAAAAGGATGGAACTAGAAAATATCCAGAGTGAGGTAACCTAAACCCAAAGGACATGCATGGTATATACTCACTGATAAGTGGATATTAGCTAAAAAGTACAGAATAGTCATGTTACAACCCACAGACTGTCAGAAGTTTATAACAAAAAGGAAGGCCCAAGTGAGTATACTTCAATCCCACTTAGAAAGGAAAACAAAATAATCACAGGAGGAAGGGGTGGGGCTTGGTGAGAGAGGGAAGGGGGAAAGGAAAAGGGAGGCAGGATGAAGTATGGGGGAAAACAGGAGAGAAAGCCAGAGGGCCAGGAGAATGAATGGAAGTGTGCAGCTTTGGGATTGAGGGGGTGGGGAGAACTAGAAAGTCCCAGAGGACTGGGATGTGAGAGTTTCCAGGACTCAAAGAGGATGCCCTTCACTGAAATGCCCAGCAGTTGGGAGATGGAACCTGAAGTGACCACATCCAGTATATAGAAAAGGCTCTGGATAAAGGGTTGGAGTCACCAACCTACCTTCAAATTTTTTGACCCAGAATTGTTTCTTTCTAAAAGAAATGCAGGGACAAAAATGGAGCGTTCTGAAGGACCTGGGATCCAGCCTGTGTGCAAGCACCAACCTCTGACACTATTACTGATGCCATGTTGTGCAGCCTAGCATAGTAACACTCTGAGAGGCTTGACAAGCAGCTGACTGAGACAGACGCAGATATCCACAGCCTACCATTGGACAGAGAACAGTGACCCCTATGGAAGAGCAATGGAAAGGATTGAAGGAGCTGAAGGGAATGGCAACCCTGCAGGAAGACCAGCAGTGTCAACTAACCTGGACCTCTGGAAACTCCCAGAGACTAAACCAAAAACCAAAGAGCATATATGAACTGGTCTGTGACCTCTGGCACATATGTAGCAGAAAACTCCCTTGTCTAGCTTCAGTGGGAGGGGATGCACATAATCCTGTAGAGACGTGATGGCCCAGGGAAGGGGAATGTGGGAGTGGGGAGAGTGGAGAGGTGGGGAAGGGTAAAGGGTGGAGAAGTGGGGGAGGGTGGGGAGGTGGAGAGGTTAAGGAAGTAGAAAGGGTAGGGAAGTGGAGAGATAGGGAGGGTGGGGAAGTGGGGAGGGAATAGGGGGAGATGGAGAGGGTGGGGAGATGGGAAGGAGGTAGAGAGGGTGAGGAGGTGGGGAGGGTGAAGAGGTGGGGGGAAGATGCTCTCAGAAACAAAGGGGAGGGGCAAAGATATTTTGGAGGAGGGGCTGGGAAGGGGGTAACATTTGTAAATAAATAAAACAATTTAAAAAATAAAAAATTGGGTACAGAGCTAAGCAAAGAATTCTAAACTGAGGAATATTGAATGGCCAAGAAGGACCTAAATAAATGTTTCACATCCTTAGTCATCAGAGAAATGCAAATCAAAACAACCCTGAGATTCCATCTCACACCAGTAAGAATGGCTAAGTTCAAAAACTTAGGTGGCAACAGATGTTGGCAAGGATGTGGAGAAAGAGAAACAGTCCTCCATTGTTGATGGGATTGCAAGCTGGTACAACTACTGTGGAAACCATTCTGGTGTTTCCTCAGAAAATTGGACATAGTACTACCTGAGGACACAGATATATCATTCCTGGACATATACCAAAAAGATAGTCCAACATAGAACAAGGAAACATACTTACTATTTTCAAAGCAGCCTTATTTATAATAGCCAGAAGCTGGAAAGAACCAAGATGTCCTTCAACCAAAAAATGGATATAGAAAATATGGTACATTTAAAAACAATGACTCCATGAAATTTTAGGCAAATGGATGTAACTAGAAAAAATCATCCTGAGTGAAGTAATCCAGACACAAAAGAATATATATGATATGCAGTCACTGATAAGTGGATATTAGCCCCAAAGCTCTGAACACCCAAAATACAATTCACCAACCACATGAAGCTCAAGAAGAAGGAAGACCAAAGTTTGGATACTTAGAATGCAAAACAAATATCCACAGGAAATACTGAGACAAAATGTTCAACAGAGACTGAAGTCAAGGCCATCCAGAGACTGCCTGACCTGGGGATCTATTCCATATACAGTCGCCAAACCCAGACACTATTGTGGATGCCAGGAAATGCTTGCTGACAAAAGCCTGGTATAGCAGTCTCCTGAGAGGTTATGCCAGAGCCTGAAAAATAGAGAGCCAGATGCTTGCAGCCAACCATTGGACTGAGCACAGAGTCCCCAATAGAGGAGTTAATGAAAGGACTGAGTGAGCTGAAGGGGTTTTGTATCCCATAGGAAGAACAATAGTATCAACCAACCAGACCCCCCCCCAGAGCTCCCAAGGACTAAACCACCATCTAGAGTACATGTGGAGGGACCCATAGCTCCAGCTGCATATAGTGCAGAGGATGGCCTTGTTGGGCATCAATGGGAGGACAGGCCCTTGGTCCTGTGAAGGTTTGATGCCCCAGTATAGGGGAATGCCAGGGTTGGGAAGCAGGAGTGGGTAGGTGGCTATGGGAGCACCTTCTTAGAAGCAGGGGCAGGGGGATATGATAGTGGCTTCTGGACGGGTGAAACCAGGAAATGGGTTAACTTTTGAAATTTAAATAAAGAATATGTCAAATAAAAGATAAAGAGAATGTGTGTTAACAGTGGTGGCCTGTGTCCAGCCAGGGTTCTGGCCACTGGGCAAAGGTGGATGCAGAGAGTTAGACTGCATGCACCCTTACGCTAAACACTGCTCCAGGGATGGGGGAAGGACAGTCTGGAGTTGCCCAGGAACCAGCAGGGCTGAGGCAGTGGGACCTGGGTACTCATGGAGGCAGAGAATGACGAGTTCTCAGTATTGGATGTGGCAGACACCACTGATGTCATGGAAGAGCAGAGAACAGGGTGGGGACCTGAGGGGCTGGATATAGCCTGAGCTGAAGGGAAAAGAGGGAAAGAAGGAGCTTCAGCTGGTTCCAGCAGGGTCAAGTGTTCTTGGCTTGTTTGGAGGCTTGGCTTTGTGGTGACCATGGCTAGAAGCACAGAGAGGTTTCCCTGCAGGAGATCAGAAGCTGCTCTTGAGAGGGAGACCTGCTCCATTGCTCCTGCATGGTGGATCCAGATGAGAAGAGGCAGTCCATGGCTTTTAAGTGATTATTGTTGGTGGAGAGTTGTGATGAGTGAAAAGTCGAGGCCGGTCATGGCCACATGGAGAGAGGGGGAGGGGAGAAGAGCTCAAGAGGGCAAGAGAGAGAGAATAAGAGAGGAAGAGGAAGAGAGGAAGGAGGGGGCAAACAGTTCCTCTTATAGTGGGCCAGGCCCACCTGGCTGTTGTCAGGTAATTGTGGGGAGAAGCATAGGGCATGGAGTCCAGACAGAATACCAAGAGCTTAGGGTATTGCCCTACATGACTGATGGCCACAGAATTGTGGAGCTGAGGCCTCATGTCAGGAGCCTGGTTGTCTGAGAGAATGGTAAACTTACCTTCCACCCCTTTCAGAATTATCTGGTGTGTCTCCAGGGTTTAAACCTAGCTCGACCAGAAAACGGGTTGTTTTTCATGGTCCCACAAAAGGAAAAGAAAATTGCCACACTAAAAAACGAAAGAAAAAAGAACAATACCAGACAAGTCCCACCTGCAGAATGTGCTAGAGAGCATAATAGGTACAGCATTCCTTAAACTGCCATGGAGATCTGAAGCAAACTATCAGAAAATGCTATAGTCAGAGTAACCTAAAGAGCTCTGATGACTCCATATAATGTGGTACCTCAGATTAGATTTGGGGGTAGGAAAAGATCATCATATTTAACTAACACTATTGACCTAAATTTTGAAAATCAGCTAACAATAGAGTATTAATGTTGTTTCACTAGTTATAAACACTATTCACCACAAAGTAAAACTTAATAACAGTAATGTAGACTGAATACCATAATTGCGAAATCTCCTATTGCTGTGCATCTAAACCTGTTCTATAAAAACATATTTTATTGAAAGTTGAAGTCACATATTCCAATGTGAGCTCAACCATCTCTAGGGTTCTGTGGAGTCTTGAAGTTCAGGTGTATGTGTGAGTCATAGGCTGACCCAGCAGATGATTTTGGTCTCAACAGATGTGGAAGCTTAAATCCAAAAGTTAAGATAAACTCATCAGACTTAGTTTCTTCTGACACATTTCTCCAATTGCTTGTAGATAATCTCTCCATCTTCACGTCCTCCTCTGAGGTTACCTGTGTCACAGTCAGCCCTTTTGATAAGATTACCAACAGATTGATAAGAGTATTGAGAAGAATTATTGACAGGGTAATTAGCACAAATCATGAAGACATCCTTTTTGGTCATTTTACCTTTATAGAGCATGGTTTCACATACATTCTAAGGTCTTTGGGGTTTGGATTTTAATATATGCATTGTGAAGGACACACCTCAATAAATTTTGTGTTGTCTACATTATGGGCTAAAATCAAATGAATTTATTTAAATAAAATGGTTAGCAGAGAAGTTTGCAGAGCAAGTGTCTCTGTTGGGCAGCTTTGCATTACTGAGGTAAATACTAAAGTCATCTTCTTTTTCTTTTTTCTTTTTGTTATTTTTAATCCTTTTTTTTACAGTCCAGCCTTTATCCCTCTCCCAGTCAGTCCTCTGACTGTTCCTCATCCCATGAGGATATCCCTACTGCCTCACCCCCACCTTACCAGAGGATCTGAGGACCCAGCTATACTACTCCTAGGCATATACCCGGACGTTGTTCCTACATGTAATAAGGACATATGCTCCACTATGTTCATAGCAGCCTTATTTATAAGAGCCAGAAGCTGGAAAGAATCCAGATGTCCTTCAACAGAATAATGGATACAGAAAATGTGGTACATTTACACAATGGAGTACTATTCAGCTATTAAAAACAATGAATTCATGAAATTCTTAGGCAAATCGATGGAACTAGAAAATACCATCCAGAGTGAGATAACCCATTCACAAAAGAACACACATGGTATGCACKCACTGATAAGTGGATGTTAGTCCAGAAGCTCAGAATACCAAAGATATAATTCACAGACCACATGAAGCTCAAGAAGAAGGAAGACCAAAGTGTGGATACTTTGGTCCTTCYTAKAAGGGGGATCAAAGTACCCATGGTAGTAGATACAAAGTGTTGATCAGAGACTAAAGGAAAGTAGATCCAGAGACTGCCCCACCTAGGTATCCCCCATATACAGTTACCATACCCAGACATTATTGTGGATGCCAACAAGTACTTTCTGACAGGAGCCTGATATAGCTGTCTCCTGAGAGGCTCTGCCAGGGCTTGACAAATACATAGGTGGATGCTCTCAGCGAGCAATGGGACTGAGCACAGGGTCCCCAGTGGAGGAGCTAGAGAAAGGAAGACCCAAGGAACTGAAGGGCTTTGCAGGTCCATAGAAGGAACAACAATATGAACCCAATAGTACCCCAGTGCTCCCAGGGACTAAACCACCATCCAAAGAGTACACATGGAGGGACCCATGGCTCCAGCTGCATGTGTAGCAGAGGATGACCTTCTCAGACATCAATGAGAGGAGATGCCCTGGGTCCTGTGAAGGCTTGTTGCCCCAGTGTAGGGAAATGTCAGGACAGGGAAGCCGGAGTTTGTAGGTTAGTGAACATGGAGAGGGGGTATGCGATAGGGGATTTTTGGAGGGGAAACCAGGAAAGAGGAAAACATTTGAAATGTAAATAAAGATAAAATCTAATAAAATATAACATTTTTAACAATAAATAATCTACTTTATTATTATCAAATCAGAAAGTCTCTTGCTCTCATGAAAGGAAATTCAATGAAGTTAACAATCAATTGACATCAAAACGTCCCCAAGCTTATGGTGGCACAAAACAGTATTCTTATTATGAAGCCTGAACAACTCTCTTCAGGTTTAATGATACACTGTAAGACTGATGTAAAAAACAGTTCAACCCCATAGTGAGAAGATTATTTGACAGTCTTACTCAGTAACACTCACCACTAGTTCTCCAAGAGAAGCAGTATTTTCAGACTACAAATTTTGCTCAATAGGAGTAACACAAGGTGTGTGTTATAGAATACCTAAGGCTAAACTTTATAATTAACTAATCCTTAACTCTTCAAGTTAAGATTCTTGACAAAATCCCATTTTTAAATCCCATGCTCAGCAGTGTTTGCCCACCACAACATTAACTCAATGGAATCTTTAGAGGTTCTTTTTCCCATAATTATAACATTTTAAGAATTTTTAAAAATAAAATTATATAATTTCCCCCTTCTTTTCCCTCCACCTAACCCTGCCCATATATCTTCATGCTTTCTGTCAAATCATGATTTCTTATCCTTTAATTGTTCACACACACACACACACACACACACACACACACACAACTAAATATATACAAATGAGCCTTGTTGTCTGTATAATATTACTCTAAGATATACTACTTCAAGACTGACCATGTGGTATTGGACAACTGATTGTTTCAGAATTGTTTTGTAGATGTATCCTTTAGGACTGAGTTCTACAGTTTTGCATTTTGATTTACTGTAGTTTTCTGTAAAGGTCTTCATCTGTCCCAAAGGGAGGTTTACCTGATGAGTTGTAATAATTACATCTTTGAGTATGAGGATACATATTTATAATGTAGTTAGGGATTATAATGGTTTCATAAGTGGCAATTGTAAGTTTCTCTCCAAGATTGATGATTTCACTAACTTTGCATAGCTGTCTAGGTTTCTAGTACTAGAAATTTTCTTCATGTTGAGTGGGTTTTAAGTACAATTAGAGAGCTGTTGGTTATCACATTATACATGCCCCTTTTGTACTTTTGGATTTATCATACCATGCTAATATAGTTGTGGTTCATGGCATTACTGCTGGATAGGTACTGTTGGTTGTTTTCCTTCCTTGTAAGCTTGCATAGGGATTTCTAGTATGATGAGAGTTAGGTCTCAATCTTTTGGATCAAATTTAGTTTAGGTCATCTGTATCATGTCTGGGAGTTGGATGCACACATTTCATGAATATATCTTTAGAACTATAGTATCTTCTTTATGGATTGTTACTTTAATGGGTACAAAGTATTCAACCTTATCTCCTATGATTAGGTTTGTTTTAAAGTCTGTTTTGTCAGATATTGGAGTAAATATACCTGCTTTTTTCTTAATACCATTTTTTACAGTACCTGTTTCTACCCCCCTTTCCCTTGGGTGAATGTGAGTCATACAGGAAAACATCACATTCTTTTGCTACTAAATGTTTATTGTGAWAAGTTGTCTTTTAAGTATTATCTTTATGCCCATAGATTAGTGCATCTCTCAACTCTCAACAGAAAAGTTTCCTTCTACAAGGAATGACCATTAATACAGAGAGCTGGGACTGGTCAACATAAAGAGAATAAGTGACTCTGGTGTGCTCAGTTCTAACTGTGGCATCTATATCACACCCCTTCTCTCCAAGTCTCAGTTTATTGCAGAAGAGAGGATAAAATATCAGAGCCAGAGTTGGTAGATGATGACTGCTTATCAGTATTTGTAAGACACAATAGCACCGTCACACAGAATTCACAGCAGCTGTGAGTATATGCACAAGAGCTCCATAGGATCAAACTAGTTAAAATCTCAACATGCAAAGGAGAAAGGTATGTGAAGCCCCATGCTGAAATGAGAGGCTAGTGGCAATTGATGGATGCTGGGAGTCGTACAGAATCAGAGTCCTAATACAATAGTGCAGTTGTCTCTCTAATGGACAAGCCCACTGTGTTGAAGGTTAGAATTAACAGCACCAAGTAAACACACAGCAGAAAATGATGTGTCAGCAAAGTGTTTATCTGATGGAAATGAAGAGAGAAATGATAAGTAGTTAGCAGGATAAACACAGTTTAACAGTTTAACAATTGTTGGGCACTGTGCCCTGTGCCTCCTACAAGCCCCCACAACTGTATTATCATTGCCCAGAGAATAGCCACAGTGACAGTGGAACACCATCACAACATCCTCACTCATCACAGCATGAACTCAGGCCCCCATTACACTAACTATAATCAGAGTTCTCTGTACAGTGATTATACTGTAAAAGATATAACCTGTTAAAGAAATAAAAGTGAATATGTTTACTAAAGTATTAATGAAATGACCTATATTTTGAAGAAAAAAGAAAAGAAAAGGAACCACACTTCACTGAGATTTTAGTGCATGCTTAAGCATAGACAAGGGAAGTTAATCTACCCACAGAATTCTTTTCAAACATTTATGTAATGTTCAGATTATACTATAAAGTCATAAAAGGTTCTTAGTCCTACAACTTTACCTAGAAATTGTTCTGTGTAAATAAAATAAATGAAACCTATGTGAAGAGAAGAAAGTAGAACTTTTAACATTTGCTATTTTCAGTGTTTGGTTACTCACTGAGTCATTTTTGGTGGTCATTTTTTAAAAAAATACATAATGCATTTGTCTATCTCTAGAGTTCTTTTTTTTTAATTACAGAGAAGAAAGGAGTGAGTTACCTAATTTTACATTCACCCAGCTAATGCCGATACACAATGAGGTCTTACTTATATATAACCTTAACTCACGATCCTCTTTCTACCAGCATGGGCTTTCCCCCTCTTTCACAGTTGCTCAGGACTTGGAAGATGGGCACATTTGGGAGAAAGTATTTCTTCCCAGGTCTTACATCAGTATCTATTAGCATGATAATGGAACATCATCAGAAAAATGCTTTGTATTTTCAGTAGCATGTACTTCACAAGGTTGAAACACAGGGGAAGTGGGTCACTATGACACCATTAAAAGAGACTGAGTCAGTCCTCAGACTTAACCTGCTTAGTTTATTCCTACTTCAGCTGACCCCTAGGTAGTTTCTCCTGCTTTCCAGGAAGGTGGCTCTGTAGCCACTAGATTTGATTTACTGTCACTCTTCTCTTAATCCTCATGATGCCAGCTTCCAGCAGAGAAAATCAGGTGGTAGCTTGCACCAACTCAGTGTGTTCTTTCTGGAAAATGAGGGAAAGTTCATTGAGTTCTGAAATGAAAAGTACCTCATTTTAGGCTCTTTATCATTTAAAGCAGTGCTTCTCGACCATCCTAATGCTGTAACCCTTTAATACAGTTCCTCATGTTGTGATGACCACCAAACATAAAATTAATTTTGTTGCTACATTAAAACTTCAATTTTGCTACTGCTTTGAATAATAGTATAAATAGCTGTGTTTTCTATGTGTGATGGTCTTAGGTGACCCCTGTGAAAGGGTTGTTTGATCCCCAAAGAAGTTGTAACCCACAGGTTGAGAATGACTGATTTGAAGATATTTAAATTAATAATCAATTATATGTAATGAAAGTTGACTAGATTCTGTTGTTAACGTCATCAACTATAAATGTTTCTCACAAAAACATGCTCTTCCCCCATTCCTATACTTTAAATATGTGTTTCAATCACTCATGCTTTTTGTTGCTCTAAATTCTTCCATTTTAGCCAGTGGAAATGCCAACTATCAGATGTCACCTGTTTTGAAAACTTCCAAATAATCATCCTTGGAAAGTTCAAATACAAGGGAGCTGGATTTAAAACTTAATAACATGTAACCTCAATTGTGTTTACACTAGGGCTTTCTGAATAGCAGTGGGTATGCAGTTCAGAAGTGTGTGCCTGCTATGATACTCCCCATCAGGCCCCAGGCACTTTTCTCCTATTACAAGTCTATCAAATATATGTTTTCTTATTACATTTGACTAGATGCTAAACAAAAGTAAATTATTGGCATTTTCATTACAAAATGTTCCTGGTGCCACCACCCCATTCTGGTAGGTTTGTGTGTGAGTGTGTGTGTGTGTGTGTGTGTGTGTGTGTGTGTGTGCAAGTGTTCTCTCTGATATCATTGTTTCCTTTCGCTTTTGTTCCCTTTCCTGGTCCCTTCTGTGCTGAATGGTACTCATGCTACAAGGCCATGCCTTGCACTCATGCCTGGGACTATTTCCTTTCTTCTCCTCTATTTCCCTTCCATTCTGCCTTTCTCTTGTTGCCTTTCTCCAGTTGCTTCCACCTTAATCTTTTTTGTTCACACCATAGCTTTTCTGAACCTTTTCTCCACACCATAGCTTCTCACTGGCTTCATCTTTATTTCAATGTGACCTTTGAACTTTTGTTTCTGATTCCCCTTATGAAAATGGTTTTCCTCTCCTATTTGAACATGTAGATTTCTCTGAACACAGGGTTTTATTCTGGACCTTAGTAACTGTCAGCAATGCAAACTGTCTTAACCTCCTTCATGTGGAAAATAGAAATATCACATTAAGGGCAAAGGATTTTGTTTGAGTTTAAGGGAAAAAATATGTGCGATTTACTTAGCAATATTTGATGATGCCTATAAAATATGGATTTTATTGTTTTATTTTTATTCCCTGAGTGTATATTCAAATGACAAATTTTGAAAGGTAATAATTTTAATAATAAATGAAAAGCTTCAAATAATATCTTCTATATATACTAGTCAAAAGGCCAGGGGAAAACAAACAAACAAACACAAAAGCATATATCTCTAGCTTAATTTGGATAGCTAGAAGGGTATTTCACAATGATTACATACAAAATCAGGAAACATAGAGAAAAACAAAAGCCATGCAGTACTCCAGGGCCAGTAATATCAAAGAGCCATCATTCAAATCCTTGAAAAGTGATAAGAAGGAACAGTGACAAGGTGCCAGATGGTACATGGTGAGAGGTAACTAGAAGGAATAATGACTGTGGCTGCAGGATCACATCCAGTGTCTGGGACCAACTAAGAGGGTCAGTCCTCAAGCCGTCCATGTTCCTCAAATTATTAGCTGAGTATTCTGACTGGGCAAAGTCAGAAAAAAGGTCCACATCTTAAGATATCAACTGGGGATACAAACCTTGATTTGAGGATGTGTCTTTAACAGAATCATGTTTATAGGGTAACATAACCCCTGGCTTCTTACCTACTCTTAGAGTTATACTGACCTTTAAGGTTAAACTACATACTCCACTGTGAATTATTTCAGGTACTCCCTATAAATTCATACTCACATTTATGGCCTGAATTTATTGCTGCAATTGCCTTTATATTTACATATTTATTATAATGATATGCAAAAAGCTTCCTTAATTTTATGATGATATTATAACTATCAACCATTATCATTTAATTCATACCAAAGATTAGAAATGCTAAATTGTTTCAATTAGCTCGGGTGAAATACCTTGGGATCTAGGCTGCTATATTTAATTGAAACCACTATTTTGTGAGAGTTTAATCTCTGAATAAAATATGCATATTTACATATGTTTATTTCACAGCACTTAAATTCACAGTGAATGCATAAAGCCAATTGTGAAAAACAAATCTTTTCTCTTAAAAGAACCTCATGCTAGCTGTGGTGAGTTATATCTACAATACTAACACTTGAAAGTGGAGGCAGGAGAGTAGTTGGTTCCAGGCCAGTCTGGATTAATTTTTGCTACTCTGTCTCAAAACATCTTCCATATTTGTTAAGATGGAATCTACATTTTCTTCTCTCCAGTTATTATGTACATATAATCTAAAAAGGAATTTAAGATCCATGCTTCTGCTTGGCTATAGCTACTGCTTAGTAACTGCAACAGAAATGCTTCATTTTCATCAGAGTTTTTCTTCATTTTATCACATTATATTTCAATTTTGACTTTCTTACTTTATATTCTTTAAAATAACTCAATAAAGTTCTGATGGGTTTGGCAAGTAAGAAATATGCCAAATACACTCTTAATATTTTGAAATTTCTTTTCATGCACATTTTCATAAGCTACGTGGCTTACTTTTTGATAGATTCAGCAGAGTTCATTTCTTCACAGAATAGTTATCAGCTTATCAAATTGTACCATAATTGGCACATTTAGCTTCTATTGCCATTGTATTAAATTGAAATCCATCACAGATTCACTTTTATAGCTTCACAATAATAATAACAATAACAATCTATGAAAACAGCACTCAAACAAGAAAGGCTTTACAGGAAACCCTTGAAACAGCTTGGTGCAGAATTGGATAATTCCATGTAGATGCTAGAATTATGAGGCTCACACATTGCTGTCAGTTTCACCAAAACAGGAGAGAAAGCTCTTGGGAGAAAAGAGACCCCAAGTATGCAACATCAGACACACTGAGAACAGAGGTCATGTGAAATAGCTCCTGAACACTGGCACTGAACAGTATGAAGCCTACCCATCATGTTAGTCATTAAACGTAATGCTGATGCAGCCAGCACAAGTGAGACCCGGAAGCTACTGGAAACTGGTTTCAAGAGAGGGTCAGATGTTTTATGCTGAATAATTCCAAAAAACAGAACAATGGTTATTTCAAGTTAGTATGGTGAGATTAGCTTCTATTCTTAATAGGATGCTAGATGCTGAGTTTGAGACTCTGTAAATAATACTTAACTTGTGACACAGAGCAGGCCCTAACAATTAGGGCAGTCTCTCCTGACATTTTGCTTTAATTTGGAAAAATTAAACACTGGATTCTGATACACTGTAAACTGTCACATTAATTCCCACAATTTAAAGCTTTTCTTTTCTTTTCTTTTCTTTTTTCTTTAATTGCAATGGAGCCTCCAAGAAAAGTGGTAATTGGTGTTCTATGTAACCATTCAATAAAATGTGGCTCAAATCACTACAATCTTTCTGTTACTAAGTATTTAGCAGAACCGAATTCTTTCATGTGCAAATAGCTAACTGCTAAGAGAGCTTTAACATTAGGCAGTATAATCCTGATTTTGAAGTCCTTCTATAAACTCTCTCTAAACAAGAGGGGGCTGGGGATTAAAAGTTCAGAAGACAGATTAAACTAAGATACAAAACAAAAAACAAACAAAAAAAACTAAGATACAAAATATGTATTCGAATGTACTCCACTACTTTTGCTCCAAAAGAAGTCAATTATTTTAGACTTTCTTATTAAGGTAGATTGTTTATGCAAACCCTCAGGAGTGTGACTTAGTGGCTTTGATGCAGAAAATACATCATGGGAGGAAAGCAGCAGCCAGGCCTGACTGATGTTCAACATCCTTAACCATCAGGGAAATGCAAATCAAAAGAACCCCGAGATTACACCACACACCAGTCAGAATGGCTAAAATCAAAAACTCAGGGAGGGGACAGCAGATGCTGGAGAGGATGTGGAGAAAGGAACTCTCTTCCRTTGCTGGTGGGATTGCAGGCTGGTAAAACCACTCTGGAAATCAGTTTGGCAGTTCCTCAGAAAAATTGAACATAGTACTACCTGAGAACCCAGCTATACCACTCCTGGGCATATAGCCAGAAGATGCTCCAACATGTAATAAGGACACATGCTCCACTTTGTTCATAGCAGTCTTATTTATAATAGTCAGAAGCTGGAAAGAACCAAGATGTCCCTCAACAGAATAATGGATACAGAAATTGTGGTACATTTACACAATGGAGTACTACTCGGCTATTAAAAATGAATTCATGAAATTCTTTGGCAAATTGATGGAACTAGAAAATATCATCCTGAGTGAGGTAACCCAATCACAAATAACACATATGGTATGCACTCACTGATAAGTGAATATTAACCCAGAAGCTTAGAATACCCAAGGTATAATTCACAGACCACATGAAACTCAAGAAGAAGGAAGACCAAAGTGTGGATACTTCGGTCCTTCCTAGAAGGAGGAACAAAGTACCCATGAGAGGAGATACAAAGACAAAGTGTGGAGCAGAGACTGAAGGAAAGGCCATCCAGTGACTGCCCTACCTGGGGATTCATCCCATATACAGTTACCAAACCCAGAAACTATTGTGGATGCCAACAAGTGCTTGCTGACAGGAGCCTGATATAGCTGTCTCCTAAGAGGCTCTGCCATTGCCTGGCAAATACAGAGGTGGATGCTCTCAGCCAACCGTTGGACTGAGCACAGGGTCTCCAATTGAGGAGCTAGAGAAAGTACTCAAGGAGCTGAAGGGGTTTGCAGCCCCATAGGAGGAACAACAATATGAACCAACCAGTACACCCCCCCCCAGGGATCCCAGAGGCTAAACCACCAACCAAAGAGTACACGTGGAGGGACCCATAGCTCCAGCCACCTATGTAGCCTTTTAGGACATCGATGAGAGGAGAGGCCCTTGGTCCTGTGAAAGCTCTTTGCTCCAGTGTAGGGGAATGCCAGGACAAGGAAGCAGGAGTTTGTGGGTTAGTGAGCAGTGGGGGAGGATGGGCTAGTGGGGTTTTAGAGGGAAACTGAGGAAAGGGGATAACATTTGAAATGCAAATAAAGAAAAATCTAATAAAAAAGAAAATAAGAATACCTATATCTGATGTTTTAAATATAATTTTTACTTTTTTTTTTACTTTTTCCTGTTATCACTCAGCAGCATGACACAAACTTAAGCAGAAGTTTGCAGCTAAAACCCAGAGAAATTGTATAGTGACTAGATACAGTTAATGTTTAGTCAAAGGGCACTTAATCAGTCATCTGAAAAAGCCATTAAACAGGCATCAAATCTCCACATCAGTATTGACTGGGACAGATGTGAATTCCTGCCTCATCCTTGCCTTGCAGTCCCAAATCCTTCAAGCTTGCAAAGCTCTTAAAACTTGCAAATGAGGTGTTAACCCTACTGAGAGAAAGAGAGCCTCCACTGTTCTGAGGACAGAATGTGAAAAATTTTAAAGGTATATGGTCCCTTCCAGTTAAGAGCACCTGGCTAAACCTCCAGACTGCTTTTTAAAATGGGCTAGGAAGGTATCCCTTTTCATTTAAAATAACAGTTTAGGATAAAAATCATTCTCCAACCTGCAACATTTTCAACATTTAACACTCAATAGTAACCATGACCTTTTCTTGGTGAAGTTACACAGAGACCATACTCATTAATCATTACTTTTCAGAAGGGTGAATTCATTAGGTTTATAAGCTGATATAGATTCCTAGCTGTTAGTCATGATTAGTTGCTTAAAAGGGTGTGGGGGTGATTAGTACCTCATTAGCACCACTCTTTTCTGTTAAAAGGATAACAAGCACTAATACAGAAAAACAGGAACACTCATGAAAAGACTGAGTCATGCTAGTAAATTACATTTTAATATGTCATTCCACGCATAAATTATTGAGCTAGAGATTTTACCAGTATCACTTCTGTGTATATAAAACAAAGAATATATAAAAGGGTGCTGTATCCTTAGCTCTAAGAACTTCTCAGCTCCTTCTTCCAGAGCATTTAATTGTATATAAAAAAGAATGATCTCAAAGAAACTCTGAGTGGAGTGGCAATCTCTTTTGAGAGTATAAGGGGATGGTGTGATGAGAAAAGGCTTCTGCCGCAGTTATCAGTATCAAGTTTGACAGTACAATGGCTAGCTTTCTGAGACTCTCTTGGGAGGATGAGACTCCATTCTTGAATCTGTAATTTGCCACATCATTCCGAACTGTAGATAATTTTCCAAAGTCTTTTTTAAGTTCATTTATCAAATTCAAGCATTGGGAAAGTGGTATAAAATGTATAAAATGATCTTAATGCAGTGACTGACAATAAGCACACTAGCCAAAAAGCAGTGCAGAACACAGCATTGTTAGAAATATGTAATGTACCCTTCAGGTAGGATAAGATACCCTACACTGAAGGATAAGACCATAGAATAAGCATTAGAAAAGAGTTGACCTAATGCTTTACTATCATCCTTCTCATATTTGGAGATTACATTTATCCTCAGGCTCACTGACAACCTTAGACATTGGTATGAAGCACACTTGTTGGTTCGGTCCTTAGTATAGGGTGCCAAAGATTCAGTAAAATAATGCAAGAAAAGTCATTAGCAGGTGTACAGGTACACATGCCATCATGTTACCTAATCTTTGTTGTTAGTATTTAATTGTGTCCCATCCAATATGTTCATTATAAATGCTAGATAATATTTAATGTGAAAAAGAACATTCAGCTATGTCAACTGAGCTAAAGAAGTGGTAATAATGATTCCTTTTTTCATAAGGGGCACCTTAATTACTTTTCCAGGGATGTAATAAAACACAGGCACAAAGCAATTGAAAGAGGAAATGGTGTATTTAGTTGATACTTCATAGTACATCATTAAGAGAACATAGCTCCAGAGCTCCATACTAGAACCTGGAGGCAGGAACAGAAGTAGAGATTATAATAAGGCTACTCACTACCTTGCTTTTATAGGCAACTTAAAAGTCATAATTGGGTGGGCCTCTGTACATTAACCAATGATCTAACAAATGCTCTACAGATGAACATACAAGACAATCTTATGGATCCATTTTCTCAGTTGAGTTTCCTCTTCCCAGAGGACCCTAGCTTGTATCAAATTGACAATATATAATCAGGACAAGAAAAAGATCCTAGAACTTTTGAATAAAAAAATATGATGTTCAGTAAGAGGAGACAAGTCTACAATTCTAGCTGCCTAATAATTGAGCCAGTTTTCTTGAAGCACACTGAAAACTCAAATGGATATATTCTTTGTGACAATTAGTATTTTTCCACCTGCTATGAAGACATATTGTTAATAAACACAGATTAAAAGAAAAATCAAATGATATTATTTTCAGGAAAATTCTGCAACTTGGGTGCCTTAGTATCTAAGGTAGAAAATAAAAACATATTTACTGTAAAACTCAGAAGTATTCATATTTAACAGTGTCATTATGTAACCTGAGTAGGGAATATGATATTCAAATATGATATTCAAAAAATCTGATATTCAAAAATATGATATTCAAAGTAAGAAGTGAAGAGCAGTGTGGCCCACAGTAGCTGCTCTTTGAATAAGAAGAAATAATGGAAGGAACAGATTGGCTGAGAAAATTCTGTTAAATTTTCAGTGCTAGGATAGAGATCAGAGACTTGAATTTGTAAAAGAGGTCATGGAATGTTCCAAAATGGGGTGGCAATTGGTGAATAAATGATTTTATCCCATTTATTTTAACAGAAGGTAGACAAATGCAAAGAGAATTCCCACATATGAGCTCAATCGATAGGCATCAATTGCTGTACATCAATAATGATTTTAGAGAAAGAACTGACTGTATTATATGCCTGGTTAGAGTTGTGTATTGTTACCATGGCTTTCCAGAACATTAGTGAATATTATGTGTCTTCAGACCTCTTTGGATTTGCTAACCATTTTTAAGGATCCCTCTCTTGCATTAAAAAAAATTCCTCCCACCTATGGTTAAAACTGAACATTGATGCAATGGCTATTGGAATTTTGGTTGGGCTTAATCCAGTGTGAACCCTGAGATTGCGCTTATTTATACTCATCAAAGATACCTGTTGTGCACATACTTCTGCCCCTGACTGTTGGGATCAGGGGGAATGTTTAGGGTTATAGGTAAGCTTCTGAACATCTTATGCTTGGGCATCCATAGCAGAAGCTTACATGGGAATCCAGGCAGAATCCAGATCCAAAATCCAGGTTGGTACCTACTATTAGGAACAACTTAAAATAAAAAAAGAGTTAGAAAACCCAGGTCTACCACAATGCTCACAATTCCAACTTGCAGCCAGTATGAGATTTCAAGTTGCTCTAACTCTATGAAGGGTATACCTGACAATCTCCACCCCTTTGTATTATATCTGCAGACCTTCTAATAGCAAAGCTGAGATAGCACTATACACATGCCACTCATGACAACAGCAAACTGGCTAACAAAGCCCAAATGCTACAAACATGAGTGACACTAGCCTCAGCATACAGCTCCATGGTGGACCTGGAGGACAGTTAAGACAAAATGAGTGTGGAGGCTCTGCCCAATGGAAAAGGCCAACCATTCCATGGTCTCAGCACAGGACTAAATAGCCTTCCTATACACAAGTAACAGCCAGAGAAAGAAATCAGAGAAACAATACCTTTTACAATTCCCTCAAAAATATATCTTAGGGTAACTTTGAACAAGCAAATTAAAGATTTAGATGATAGTAACTTTAAGACACTGAAGAAAGATGATGGAAATGCCTCCTATGCTCACAGGTAGGCAGGATTAACATGATAAAGATGGCTATCCTACCAAAATCAATCTATAAATTCAACACAATCCCCATCAAAATTTTCATACAATTTTTTCAAAGAAATTGGACCCCTCCCTAAAAAAATACAAACACCACCAMCAACAACTACAAAACAATCTTCAACTTTAAATGTAAGCATATGCACAAAAAAGGGTATCCAAAACAACCATGAATAATTAAAGAATTGTTGGAGGTACCAAAATCCCATATTTTAAGTTGTAATTTAGATCTATAGTAATAAAAACATCATGGTAAAACTGAAAAACATGGATGAATGGAATTGGACTGAAGACTCAGACTTAATTCTACACACCAAGAAACAACAGATAATGGACAAAGAAGCCAAGAGTAACACTCTGGAGAAAAAGAGCATCTTCAAAAAATGATGTTGGTCAAACTGGATAGCTACATGTAAAATAATGAAAACAGATCCATATCTATCACTCTGTACAAAACTCTTCTCTAAATGTAATAAATCTCTGACATAAAAGAGACCCCTGACATAGAAGAGAATGTAGGGAATAGGTTTGAACTTATAAGAATGAGAGAGAGACTTTTCTGGACAGAATACCAACAGCATAGGCACTAAGACAAATAACCAATAAACTGTATCTCATGAAATTAAAAAGATTTTGCAGAACAAAAGACACAGGATCCAAGCAAGGCACCACCTACTGACTGGTTATA
>BDUI01028726.1:0-10034 GCA_002335545.1 Apodemus speciosus | reverse complement strand
AGATCCTCCCAAGCGCGGGTGGGTGGGGGGCGAGCATCTCCACGCCCACGCCACTGCAGGTCAGTGGAGGAAGTCACCCCAGTGGTAAGGGCTTGGGTAGAAAGGACGCCCAGACTTCTGTCATTCTTGGGTGTTTCCTTAGGTTCCCTACTTTTTGTTTTGTTTTGTTTTGTTTTGTTTTTGTTTTCTCCAAAAGAAAACAAAAACAAAGCAGACCTGCTCCTTAGCCCTCACTCTGCTCTGTCCTGCCCTTCAGCGCACGGGAGCCATCTTCAACTCTCTCCTGAACTTTGACCTCAGAAGTCTCCCAAAAGTTTCTCTCCTGCAGGTTTGGCGTCTGGATTGCCCCCTCCACACACACCTGCTCTGAGTAGGAGCTAGCCTCGCTTACTGCCACCAAATGGCTTCAAGCTCTTCTCTGAGTCTTTCCACCTAGACTTGGGAGGCCGAGTTCATCCTGCCGGTGCATCTTGCTCTGGAAATATTGAGAGGGATCAGAGCGTGGTGGGGCACCCCAGGGAACGAGGCGGGGGACGGGGAGATTCTCCCAGGTCTCAGGCGGTGGATACCAATAGGGAGTCAGGCAGGGACCCGTCCCAAAGCCTCACTTTTTGCGCTTTGCAATTGGACGCCTGCAGTTACTGCCTTACACCAGGCAGAGGCGCGCGTGGGGGCGGGGCCAGTGGGAGGAGTCAGCAAACCCGGAAGCGCTGAGCGGGGCGAGCTGAGAAGGGGAGGGCGGGGCTKGCAGGGCAAAGGCGGAGCCCGGCCTGGCTGAGCTCTGGTCGCAGTGGCCCAGCGCCTGGGACCTGGTGGAGGTAGCAGCGGCAGTGACAGTAAGTGCGGGTGCAGAGGCCCCCCATGCTTGGCTGGGTCTCCCCTTCCCGAGGCTGAGCCTGGCCTCCCCGCCACACTCTCTCTGGTCCCGCGTGTGGGACAGGTCAGCCCGAAGGATCCAGAAGGCTTTGCGGGTCCGGATCGGATGCCACAGCTGCCTCTGCAGAGAGCACTTGTCTTAGCCTACTGTCAGGCTCGCTCTCGGTCCCCAGCCTGTGTCCTCAGGAGCCATCAAGGCACACGGACTGGCCAGGAATGTTCTCAGTCCCCAGATTCCCACCCTTTCCAGCTCTGACTGGCCCTTACCCCAGGATCCCAGGCAAGGGCAGGGGCAGCCTGGCCTCGGGGAAGTTCTCCGCCTCCCCTCCTTTCTTTGTCTTTCTCTATTCTTCCAAAGCCACAGCTACCTTTTATAAAGAGCAATAAGGCTTTGCTCAGTCCACTGCACCGCCCGTGACCTGGTTAGAGAGGATCCTGGCAACTTCAGATGCTTGGTCAAGGCTGAATGGTCTTTGATGAATAGACACAGTAGCTAAGAAGGGACTTCGACCCTGTGTGGGTCTGGGTGGCCCATGCTGAACCGCCGAGCCCTGCATCCAACCTCCTAGCCTTAACTTCTGGAAACGGAATGGCTCCTTGCCAGTTCTCTGATGGTTCATGCCAATCTTTCACATTCCAAAAAAAAAAAAAAAAAGTATATGTGTGTGTGCCTTTGTGTGGGTATGCGCAGTTCTTTCGGGTGCCCACAAAGCTACAGGAGGACATAGGATCCCCCAGAGCTGGAGTTAAAAACAGTTGGGCTACCTGGCTAGGGCGCTCGGAACTGAACTCGGGTCATTTGAAAGAACAGCGAGCGCTCTTCGCTGATGAGACATCTCTCCAGATTCTGTTTACATTTTTTTTTTTAAAAAAACAATAATCTTAAGCACATTCGCATGGGGGGGGTGGCTTGTCTCGTTTGAGGGTCATCCTTGTTCTCCGTGCGAATTAAGGCTATAGAAGGGCCCTGCTCAGCCTGACAGGACCCTGTAGAACCTCCAGCCTGCCTGTGCCCTGGCGCACTAGGCAGGGATCTATTCCGTCCAGCAGTGTTGATGGGGGACACTCCCCTTCTGCCATCTCCGCTCATAGCTTCTTGCTGCAGGAAGCCTTTGGGAGGAAGAACTGCAGGGACTTGGAACCAGCACATCGAGTTACATTCCCAGATTGTCCCCGGGGGGATGAGGCTGGGGGATCCCCAGGGGCGGCATCCAGACAGCGTGACTCTACCATCCCATGCCACTGTGACCTAGGCAAGTGGCTTGAACTTTCTGAGTCTCAGATTCCTCAGTGCCTAGTCCCCGGCTGGCATGGCTCACACACTGGGTGTCGCTGGCACTCTGAAATCCTGCAGTCGTTTCTTTGTGCGATAGGGTCTCACTTAGTCCAGGTTAGCCCTGAAACTCTCTCTGTAGCAGGACTCACCCCGAATCCTGATCTTCCTGCCTCCACCTCCGGGGTGTTGCTGGGTTGCAGATGTACCTGCCTGTACCACCGTTCCTGGCTTAACTTGATTGAACAGCTAACACACATTGTTCAAATTCAAAAGGCACACACGCAAAAAAAAAAAAAAAAAAAAGATAAGAATTAACACTGATGCTCCCTCCCTGTCCCAGTCTCCCTCGAAAACACCCACTGTTGGAAGACCTCCAGGGACCTTCCAAGGTATGCTTGTTCCCATCGAGGGTTCGGATTTCTTATGCAAATGCATTTAGCCCAAGCTTGCCCTTCTGCACATCTTGCCTTAGTCCACACCTGCAATGATGTTCACACTGGCTGTGTTGTCCTTGCATGGTTGGAATGACCTCTGACATCACTCCAGTTATCCTTGCCAGCATGGACGAGAGATATCTTCTAGAATACACCAGCCCCCAGTCTCCATGCGCACTCGCTTACCTGCCCTGTCTGTGTCTCTCTGCCCTCACAGTGGCCTTCGCCTCTGAGGACAATGTGTACCACAGCTCCAATGCTGTCTACAGAGCCCCGAGCAGCCATCATGAAGCTGACCAGGAAGCCCTGCTGGGGAAACTATTGGACTACCCAGCCCCAGGCCTGCAGAGGCCAGAGGACCGCTTCAATGGGGCCTATATTATCTTCTTCTGCCTGGGAATTGGGGGCCTATTGCCCTGGAACTTTTTTGTCACTGCCAAGGAGTACTGGGCCTTTAAACTCCGAAACTGCTCCAGCCCAGCGTCCGGGAAGGATCCTGAGGACGCAGACATCCTGGTAAGGGCCGTTTCCCTCGCAAGGGGGGAGGGGAGCCAGGCCATCTTGGGGGGGTGTACTGTTTCCCTCACAAGGGGGAGGGGAGCAGGCAGTCCGGAGCCAGGCCATCCTGGGGGGGGGTACATGCTGAGGAATCTGCGTGTTGACACAGAGCTTGCGTGCGCACAGCAGAAAGAATCCACTGGGCCCTACACCCTGCATGGTGTGATAGCCGGGCCTTGGCTCATTCACCTCCTGAGGCTGACCGGATGGAGATGGGCAGACCCAGTCCCTACTTCAGATTGCCTGCCATTGTCCGTGGGAGGAGGGTGGACATGATGGTTCTCTACACAGTGTGGTGATGCATGTAAGAACACAGAATCCTCGCTCCCAGCAATGTGAAGGTGTGACTCTTACAACAGTAAGGCAGCTGTGAACTTACAGAAAATTCCACACAGCAGTAGCCCAAGACAAGGGAAGGTCATTTTTCTGTCATATTCAACTTCCRGCGGGTGGGTTGCTTTATCACATGTAGTTCTCGTGTCCAGGGTCACCTCATAGTCCAAGATGGCTGTTCACGCTCCAGCCATTATATCTTTAGGAAGAGAGAAAGGAGGGAATGCCTGGTACTTGTGAGAACACTTCCTAGAAGTTGTACCTTCCTTCTGTTTGCATCCTATTGGTCTAAATTCAATCATGTGACTCAATCAGTTACAGAGAAGACTGGGAAATGTAGTCTTTTTTTGTGTGTCCTAGCACTTAAAACCAAGACTTCACACATGTTAAGATGCCCTGCACGCGCGCACGCCTACACACACACACACACACACACACACACACACACAGAGAGAGAGAGAGAGAGAGAGAGAGAGAGAGAGAGAGAGAGAGAGAGAGAGAGAACTGTCAGATATAGTCATTAAGCATAGTTTTACAACATCCCCGCTATCCTGGAGGCCAGAGAGCTATGGGAGACAGAGTATATCAGTCTATTTACTGTAGTTAGGAGCAAAGTACCACAGGCCAGGTAGGTGATGATTGTTCTAAAGAACAGAAGATTATATTGGCTCTTGGTTATGGCTCTAGGTTGAGAGGCTGTGTCTGGTGATGGCTTTCTTGTTAGTGGCATCTTTCAGGTAGCACAAGGCATCTTGAGATGAGGGAAGATGAAGAGGTGTGTATCTATGTGAGTTTGGTCCCCCTCTGTCTTCTCTGGGGTGGGGGTGGAGGGGCTCCACCCTGTGACTATCCAGTCTCCTCTAGATGTCACAGTTGGATTCAGTTTCCATCCTCCTAACCCATCCCTGGGAGGAGTGTATTTCTGCATAGGAAAGTTTGGGGGAGGGGGCTCTCAGGGCTCTCAGACCATATACCAACTATAACCCCAGGGGACAGAGCGCTGGGGACACATGCAGGTCACTGTGGTCTCGAGCAGGTGGGTTAGAAGGGTGGGAAGGAATCACCCGAGGAAGGAGGTACTGACTGTGGATAATCTGAGGATACAGACTATCCATAGGTCACCATGGCAACCTTCCCTCCATGATGGCTATGGCCACGGCATGTCTGATCAGCCCTAAGGAAAGCCATACCGTCACTGGGGCCAAGGGAAAGGCCTAGTATGGGAGGTGGGCTCAGAGGATCCCTGAATGTACCTGGTGATGGGATCTGTCAGGAGCGGGTCTGCGGTGGCCTGGGGACAGAGCTGGCTTATAAGCTCGCATAAGCACAGGAGGCTAATGCCGTGAAGCTATGCCTGGGAGTGTCACTCGTGTCTGACCCATTCACTTCCAGAACTACCCATGACACCTAGCCCAGGGATTCCGATTGATTTAACTAAAATGAGGGACATTGGCTTCTAAGGTTTCACGTGACTGCCGCATTTCCCTCACCCCACCCACACTGTCCTGGTGCGTGGGAGGGGGCTGTTTCTGCATGCCTCTGGATTCATAGGTGGCTCCAGGGACTGCAAAAGCTGTCACTGCATACATGCACCCGAAGAGTGTCCCGGGGGAGGGGGCAAGGGAGACAGACCACCTTGTCTTGGAGTACCGCTGCCCCCATGTGGGACTGTGGGACCAGGAGCAGCCTGAGAACTTATTGGAGAAAGGCCCTATTCCACCCCGAGCCTGGAGTCAGGGCTTACTCGATCACATGGGTGGCTGATGGGCGTGGCGAACCTCAGGAAGCTCCCCCTGAACATGGCCTTTAGACCCAGCACCCTCTCTGTGGTCCTCGTGTATATGCCGGCCCTTCTGCCATCGTAGCGTGTCCGTGACAATGAGGTCCATCCTTACGCRTCACGGGATAAGGCCCGACACCCCCATCCCAGGCACTGTGTAAGCAGCCTCTCCGGCATCCTTCAAGTCTGGGCCCATTCTTTTGTGAACTAAAGCCATCCAGTTTTCTGCAGGCTTCTGGGACTGATGGCACTTCCTCCAGTCCCTCTCTGCCCGTCCGTCCATCTGTCTGTCTCCCGAGGCCAAGGCTAGGCTATGTGCACCTGTCCCACCCTCCTCTGACCATTGTCAGGCCTGTTTGCCAGAGAAGGGCCGGGGTGCTCGCAGCCCTGCCCAGCTGCAAGCACTTAGCGTTCCAGGTCCTGCTAGGATACTTTATTGCTGCTCTCAAGCACTGGCAGGTGCAGGCCTAGTACCTGCCTGCTGCCCGCAGCTCCTGGCTCTTGGCATCAGAGATGAGAGACCTGTCACCCCTCGATTCATGGGCCAGGCTGGGGAAGCGAGCGTGCTGCGGGGGCTTTCTGCCTTTGACGGGGCTGTTTTTCTTTGCCTCCTCATTGGTGGCCCCCCGCTGCTACCCATCTCCCCGGCCCCTCCTCCCCTGCTCTCTCCCCATCTTGCCAATGGCCCCGCTCTGCCCTGTGTCCTGAGGGCCACTGAGAGAGGAGGGCGGACAGCCTATTCCTCTTCAGCCATCCTCCAGCGCGTTGCTAGGATGGAGGAATCTGGCCCGAGAGAGGAATGTTGACAGCTTTCGCCCATGTGTCACCTTCAGGGCCGTCTCCCAACCCTGGGCTCATCTCCTTCTGCCTGTGGTAGGTTTGGAGATGGTTCAGAAAACTCATTGCCTCCCCTGCCCTCTTCTCTTTGTTCTTGAGAATGAGAACCTCAGATTAAGTCATTGGGGTGGGGCCTGGGGGAGCTTGGGGGATCCACCCTGGTCCCAAACCATCAGAGCACCAATAGACTGATTGCCGTGAAAGGGTAACTTGGGGTGGGGTGGGATACGGGGGTGTGGGGGGGGATGCTGTGTGGGTTCTGGTTTCCTAGACCTACCAGACAATCCAGTGTGACACAGACTTTCTCTTACAGCCCCAAAAAGATTTGAGTAACCTCTTCTGGGGACAGAAAGCCAGAAGCTCGGAGAGGTTAAGCAACCTGCCCAAGATCACACAGCAAGGCAGGGCTGGAGAGAAGGGCATTGGGAACTGTGGGTGGGTGGATGATCACAGACTGGACGCACTCTGAGAGTGCTGCGTGGGAGGCTGCCGTGGGCTGCGGCCAGGCTGCCTCCTCACTTGACTTTGAAGACCAAGAGGCTTGGCCTCTGCTCCTGGTCTCAGGCTGTCAGTGTCCTTTATTAGCATCCTTACTGCTGTGTCTGAGGCTGTGTGTGTGTCTATCTGTTTGTATGACTGTGTGTCTCTGTGTATATGTGTATGTGTATATTTGTGTGTGTGACTGTGTTTGTGTATCCATGTGTGTGTCTATGTGTGTGTGTGACTGTGTGTCTGTGTTTATGTGTTTGTGTGTGTCTGACTGTGTGTATATGTGTATGACTGTATGTGTATCTGTGTGTGTATGTGTCTGTGTGTCTGACTCTGTGTGTGTGTATGACTGTATGTGTGCCTGAGTGTGTCTGTGTATGTGTGTGTGTCTCTCTGTGTGTAACTGTGTGTCTGAATGTATCTGTATGTGTGTAGTAGATAAATATTAGGAAAGAGTTTCGCCCTGCCAGGCCTCTACACCATTCCATCCAAGTACAAGTACCTGGTAAAGCATGACTCTTTTTTTTTTGTTTGTTTGTTTTTTTGGGTTTGGTTTTTTCGAGACAGGGTTTCTCTGTGTAGCCCTGGCTATCCTGGAACTCACTCTGTAGACCAGTCTGGCCTCAAACTCAGAAATCCACCTGCCTCTGCCTCCCAAGTGCTGGGATTAAAGGCGTGTGCCACCACCGCCCGGCAACCAAATATCTTTATGTATATAAAACTCCCAATGACATAATGCCAATTTACAATGATAAAGTCTTATCATAATTATCTAACCTCTCCAAAACACCAGAAATACGTCCTAAGCCATCTGGATATCTGCGCCTCCTTCTCTACCCTTCCTTTCTCTCTGCCCCTCACCTCTCTTAGCTCCTCCTCCTCCCTCCCCTCCAATCACTGGCCTGTCACTGCCTCAATGTGAATGGATAGGAAATACCTTGCAACATTTCATCCTTTCTGTTTAATTTAAAAAAAAAAAACCAACTTTCTCTCCAAATATAAACTAAACACAACTATTACCATTTTGTAAAATATAAAGTATAAGATAGACCTAACACCCAGTCCATCCTCTCTGTTAATCAAACAGAACCTCTGTCATCTGTTCTGTCTTGAAAGGCTATAATAATTGATACCTGACTCATGTCTTGACTATAAATTTTATGTCATCTGAAAACCATCTATTTAAATCTATATCCGCTTTCTTAAAGTTAAACAGCTTTGGCTGGCTATGAGACTAACAGTCTTCAATCCCGTCAGAAATCCGAGACCGACCAATAATAACTGAAAATTTGAGAAGCACAAAATATAGCTTCTAAAACTTAGCCAATTGATAGAGACCGCTGATCACCTGGACAGGCCCTATACTTTGAAATGTGGGAGCATCGGTCTTCAGCCTTCTGGCCCAGGATCAKCTGACAAACCTTGGTAATGCAGAATTTTGAAGGGCTGATTACTCTGTCTTGGCAGAGATTATCAGTCGACTCTTCCGCACAGCGTGTCCCTTTTTTGGACAGTGTCTGTAGATGAAATGAGGCAATTCTTGCCTGGTGGCTGTCTCGCTACAACTGAAGCAACTCTATTGATGCTCAGTTTCTTCTTTGAATTCAAGAAAGGGAAGCTGTCAGGAGCAGACTAGTCTCACCACCATATGTGTATGTATGTGTATATGCRTGTATATGTGTGTGTGACTGCATGTGTGACTCTGTGTGACTGTGTCTGTATGTGTGTGTATGTATACGTATATGTTTGTGTCTGACTCTGTGTGTGTGTGTATGACTGTGTGTGTGAGTGTGTGTGTGTGTGTGTGTGTGTGTGTGTGTGTGTGGTGTGTTTATGTGTTGCTGTAGGTGGTCCGTCCTACTGGGAGGACTCCTTGATGTTCTCAGCCCCTGCTGCAGTCTAGATGGGCCAAGAGCAGCAAAATCAGTCTCCTCTGCCCAGATAGGAGAGCAGGAGCTCGGTTCCGTGGGTGTTTCCTGAGAACCTCCAGGCTCTCTCTGGGTCACAGGTTTACCTCTATGCCCTCAGAGCCCCGGTGCTCCTCCATCAAGGTCTCCCCATGAAGCCCAGGGTGTTGAGCCAATCTTGGGTGAGCATGGCTCAGCCTCCCTAGACAGCAAGGGACATAGGATCTGGACGGCCGAAAGGATCGTCCTCTCTCTGCACCGTCAGCCCTTAGGAAGTACACTGGGGAGCTTCTGGTTGGTGCTGGGCATATGGTAATATGTCACAAGGATATATGGCATGGGTTATCTATCACGTGGTCTAGGAGGAAAGTTTATCCTGATCTAAGCCGGGCGTGGTGGCGCACGCCTGTAATCCCAGCACTCTGGGAGGCGGAGGCAGGCGGATTTCTGAGTTCGAGGCCAGCCTGGTCTCCAGAGTGAGTTCCAGGACAGCCAGGGCTATACAGAGAAACCCTGTCTCGAAAAANAAAAACCAAATCCAAAAACAAAAACAGAAAAAAAAAAAGTTTATCCTGATCTAAGGGAGGGAAACAGATCTGGGGTCATTGTGCCTGGCCCCACCTTTCAGATAGGTTGATATAGATGTTAAATGAGTCTCCTCCCTGGGGAAGGCCAAGTTTACCTGGTTCAGCAGGTGGGGRAGTCCTATTCCAGTATTTACAACCTACTGGTCCTGCTCCAACTGCCTAGATACAGGACAGTACTGCACGGGAGCTGGCATATAATTATGAGCAGGCATTCCACTCCAGGGTTAAAAGGAACRCGATGAACTGACTTCAAAAAGAGGAACTGGAGCATGGGTTGGAGAGGGCTTGTTGGCGATCTGCTGACTGTTACCGAGTCCCTGCCATGCTGCTTCTACCCACCCACGCCTTGACTTACCACCCACCATCCATAAAATACCCTGACGGATTAGTGTTTTGTCCCCAATTTCCAGACGGGAAAACCGAGGCTCCCGGGTTTGAGGCCACCGGCCCAAGGTCATTTGCTAGCAAGTGACAGAACTGAGATTTAAACCAAGCTCAAGACCCTGTCACAATCACCATGTCCTGACTGTCCCCAACCACAGTGGAGTCACCAGGAAGTTGCTACAAACTACCCACCCACCCAGTTCAGACTCACTTGGGCACACACATGCCCARCTTTGTAGCCAAGGAYGAACCGAGATCAAAGTCAAATGGCACTTAGTGGGGCAAAAAGCAATTATCATTAAATGGGCAGTACTATAGCGCCAGAGACAGCAGGGAGCCTCCTCAAAGAACTCTTTCCAGTGTAAGTCAAGTTGCCAAACCTGGCGCTGAGTGGCAAACCTCTTTCCTGCTTCAAGAACTAGATCAACCTACCCGGAAGTCCAAGGAATGACCTCTGCTATAGAAGAGAGCCTGGGCCGGGCGTTGGTGGCGCACGCCTTTAATCCCAGCACTTGGGAGGCAGAGGCAGGCGGATTTCTGAGTTCGAGGCCAGCCTGGTCTACAGAGTGAGTT
>BDUI01028724.1:6079-18071 GCA_002335545.1 Apodemus speciosus | reverse complement strand
GAGAATAAGAGGAAGAGAGTTTCGAATGAGTGGTGAGTTAGGGTTAGGGTTAGTCAGGGTTAGGGTTAGGGCTAGGGTTAGAGTTAGGGGTAGGGGTAGGGGTTAGGGTTAGGGTTATGGTTATGGTTAGGATTAGGGTTAGGGGTTAGGGGTTAGGGCTTAGGGTTAGGGTTAGGGCTAGGGCTAGGGCTAGGGCTAGGGCTAGGGCTAGGGCTAGGGCTAGGGCTAGGGTTAGGGTTAGGGTTAGGGTTAGGGCTAGGGTTAGGGGTAGGGGTAGGGGTAGACGTAGGGGTAGGGGTTAGGGGTTATGGTTATGGTCAGGGTCAGGGTCAGGGTCACGGTCAGGGTCAGAGTCAGGGTCAGGGTTAGGGTTAGGGTTAGGGTTAGGGTTAGGGTTATGGTGGGTGGAGTTGCCCAAACATGAGCAAAACGAAAAACCAAAGCACAGCAAAGGCGAAGCCCCAGTGTGAGGAGAAAGGCGGGGGATGAGGGCAGCACGCTCATGTGAGGCAATCAGAACTCGGGCAGTAGAAGACCACCTCTCCCATTCTCCTCAGTGTACGGCTCGGTGAGAACGTGGACCCATCAAGTAGACAGAAAACCCAACCTTGGATGGTGTTACAGTTTGAAAGCAAGGCGTCCCCCATCCACTCCTGTGTTTAGACGCCTGGTGGCCCCTGGCACTGGCGTTTTGGGAGGCCATGGAACGCGGGGGCCTGAGTCCCCAGGAGATGGGGCTCTGGGGCGGAAAAGGGCATCCTTCCTGCCTGGGCTCTCTGTTTTCCAGTCTTCAGAGCTATAACAAGCCACATTCCAGCTCCCTCTGCCGTAGACCCAGCCGCTTCTGCCGCCATGCTGTTCTCTGGGAACAATAAATTGTATCCCCCGAATCATGAACTGGAACGAGCCCTTCCTCTCTTACCTTGCTTCTGTTGGGTGTTTTGTGATAGCCATTTTAAAAAGTAACTCCTGCAGGCGGCAAAACAGCAGAAACAAAAAGCGGAAAGTGATTTTGGATTTAAGAGACTTAAATAGAATTCAATACAGATCAAATATGTAATTAAAACATTAAAATATAAATTAGAAGCAAAAAGAACCAATACCATTGAAATCTGAGTTACAGGGATAGAGAGATGGCTCAGTGGTTAAGAGCAGTGACTGCTCTTCCAGAGGTCCTCTGAGTTCAATTCCCAGCGACCACACGGCRGCTCACAACCATCTGTCATGGGATCCGATGCCCTCTTCTGGTGTGTCTGAGGACAGTGAGTCACATACATGAAATAAAGAAAATCTTTTAAAAAAGAAAAGAAATCTGAGCTACAACCTCTAGGGAAAGCCGACAGTGATAATCGGTGGCGGTAGACAACAGGCAGGGATGAGGAGGAGAGAAAATGATGGGTAACAACGGCCCTGCAGCAAGGGAGCCCGGCACAAGGGGTAAAGATGCACGCGGAAGGATGATCAGGGTACAGAGGTGCTCAGCCGACAACCCGAGTCTGGTCTTCAGGAGTCACGTGGTAGAAAGACAGAACGGACGCCTATAAGCTGTCCTGTGACTTCCTCATGATCGTGATGAGATTCTTTAGGGTCTGGAGAGATGGTTCAGTGGTGAAGAGGACCTGGGTTCAGTTCCCAGCATGCATTTCAGGTGGCTCACAGCCATCTGTAATCCCACTCAAACAAAACAAAAGGAAAATACTTGGCATCAGCTTGTTAAGATCATTATATACATACCCTACAACTCTACCAATTCCATTTTTACAACATAAGTGGGACACACACACACACACACACACACACACACACGTAGAAGCATGGCTCAGGAAATTCATCCAATCAAGTACCTGGCAGGTTGAAGCAGGAAGATCCTGGATGTGAGACCAGCCTGGGCTATGCAGTGAGCCCCAATCTCAAAAGAGGAAACTAAACAAACATATCCCATTCCCTAAAACCTGAACATATTGCTCAAGAGAAAGGGCATGCAGAATCCGTGTAAGGAAGTTAGGATTGTGGCTTCCGGGGAAGGCGAGGCTGGGAGGTGGATCTCGCAGGGAACTTAGAGAACAGGAAGAGTGCTAGTTCTTAAGAGGGAGGGTGACTTATAGCCCACTTAACATTTGTTTTGTTTGTTTTGTTCATATAACTCAGGCTGGCCTTGAACTCCTGGTCCTCCTGCCTCTCACTCCTGACTCCTGGCATTACAGGCATGTGACCCTGCACCCAGCCCTCTTATTGTGATGATTCAAAGCATGCGAGTCTGTCTGTTCTTTCGTAGGCACTGCTGCCTCATAAGAAATAATGCAAACAATTCTAAACATTTCTAAGGCCATTTTTTGTCACTAGGGGCATAATTAAGCAGACAACAGAGCATGGTCTGTAATCAAGACAAGTGTGACTTTAAAAAGCATAACCAAGCCGGGCAGTGGTGGCATACACTTTTGATCCCAGCACTCAGGAGGCAGAAGCAGGTGGATCTCTGAGTTTGAGACCAGTTTGGTCTACAGAGTGAGTTCCAGGACAGCCAGGGCTACGCAGTGACACTTACTTATCTGGAAAAGCAAACAAACAAACAAACAAACAAAAAACAAAAAAAGAAAGGAAAAGAAAATGATAACCACACAAGCCCTGCCCCTCTTTTTCTCAATGGCATCTACAGTCTTGTTCATACCAGGCAAACACTCCGCCACTGACTGACAGTTCTTGTTAGCAGAAGTACAAGTCTATTAGAAATTACTCAAATAACACGAGGCCCGTGAGTCTTCAGAGAACACACAGATCAATATCCTGCTCATTATAAAATCTTATCTTATAGGGGAGTAAATCAAAGGGATCAATCAAAGATGGCGAGAGCACACTGTAAACATTTTAGAGAATTTTGCATTAATTTTTATAAAGAATTGTTATTTTAAGAAGAGTAGAATTATCATCACAATATATATATGATATGAATTTGCTCCGATGTAATAGTTGTCTGGTAAAAACCAGGTGGTGGGATTTTATACCAGCCCAAGTCTGAGCAATGGATAACTAAAAGCAACTTCAAAATGAATGAAATAGGTTACAACTCATTCTCCAAGAACTGACTCTGCATCTCAAGGCTGTAACCCTTAAGATCAAGGAAAGATGGGACCTGTCTGGAGAAGGGAGGGAGAGATGCCAGGTAGATGGGGGACAGTGGGTGTTCACTTCAAATGCTTTTGATGGTTACTCTACCAACTTGATGGGGAAGGGGGTAGAATCACCATGGAAACACACCTCTGGGTATATCTTTGAGTGTGTTTCTAGAAAGGAAGAGGAAAAAAATGACTCACCCTCGATATATACCTCACTGCCTGGGGACTGAGACTAAATGTAAAAGAGAAAGCGAGGGGAGAGGCAGCATCCGTCTGTCAGCTGGCTGGTTGTGGATACAATGTAACAAGCCACCTCCAGACAGAGCTGCCCTGATTTCTCCACCATGATTAACTGTACCCCCAAACTGTGAGCTAAAACAGATCCTGCCTTCAGTTCTTCTGTCACAGATATATAGAGATATATGTAGAGCTTATAGATGTATAGATAGATATAATGAAAAAGCAACCAATATAGTGCTTGAGAACCAGCATTTATTAGAAATTACTTTGTATCAGATACCTTTCAATGCTCTATATGAACTAGTTCCCCTCCCCCTTTTTAAAGTAGGATCTCTTGTAGCATAGGCTAGCCTCAAACTCACAGCAGCCCAGGCTAGTGTTGAACTCTTAATCTTCCTTTACCTCCTCCTTGGTCGGGGGTTATAGGCACACATCACCATGACCAGCTGAACTAGTTTATTCTTCTCAGGTACACCATGAGGTCGGTCGTGTCCTCGCTACAGTTTGGATCTGGAATGCCCCCACAAAGGCCTGGTCCCAGTCCTTGGTGCAATTGGGAATGGTTGAGCCTAYGAAGAGGCGGGGCTCGTTTGTGGCCTTTGGGAGCCTGCCCCAGGAGACTATGGGAACCTTTTCCCTTTCTTTCACTCCCTGTTCATGAAGGGCTCATTTTCATGTCACTCCAACCCTCTGACATTGGTATCTGACTCCCACAGGAGTCTAGGAGGCTTGGGTGTGCTGGATCTCTGAAGCCATAAGCCAAAGAAAGCCTTCTCCCTTCATAAATTGAGGACTTCAAGTGTTTGTTACAGTAACAAACAGCTAACACAACCTTCCATTTAAACCTGTATAAGTTGAGTTAATGAAAATAAGCCTGGGTTTATAGCAGTTCCGGGCAGAACTCTATTACAGAGCTTGGGGCCTGTCTGCCACAACCGAAAGGCCTTTCCCTGTCAAAGAGAACTATTGTCTTGTGCGTTCTTCTCTGGAGGTGGCAGGTCTAACCACATAACAAGGGTGAGATGGCCTCCACCAAAGAGGCTGAACTGGTGCCAATGACGCAGCCGGAGGCAGAGGACACCCCTGTTAGGCACTCCCTGTCACCCCCTCCCATAACATCATAAAACAGTCTGGGTTCCCCAAGGCCAGCAAACAAAGGAACGGCTGCCTTTCAGAATAAGTAATCCTGAACTGGACGTCTTCCAAGACACACAGAAGGAATCCCTCTGGCCGATGAATCGATTCACAGAGTTGCAGAGCAAGAGGGACCTGAAATAATCACCTGAGATGGCTTTTGTTTCCAAGATGAGGAAACAAAGGCCTTAGAGGTGAGAGAACCTAAGGAAGGTCACAGCTGATGCAGACCTGGCTCCCGGCTCACGTCAGGATAACTTCCGGCTCCGGCTTCT
Source organism: Apodemus speciosus (assembly GCA_002335545.1). Taxonomy (NCBI): domain Eukaryota; kingdom Metazoa; phylum Chordata; class Mammalia; order Rodentia; family Muridae; genus Apodemus; species Apodemus speciosus. The sequence continues at coordinate 13,309 of BDUI01028724.1, read as the reverse complement.
AAGAGTGGGAGTGCTGGACCCTGGTAGGTCAGCCTCGAGTTTTGTCTTCAGCTTCTTCGTTAGAAGCCTTGGTTGGGGTCAGTCAGAGGTAAGAGCTTTGAAACGGACATGTGCTCTGTTTTCCAGAACATTCCATACTCAAACTTGTCAAAGTAAAGTACGACGCCTGGATCTGGATGGGTTCCCATTCAGAAGCTCCCTGGACTTCCCCCAGAGTGGGTAGTAAACCATGCTGAGAGTGGGTTTTCTCAGGAACAAATGACTTGACATTATCAGCCTTGTGACCCCACTCAACCATCGGCCTCCCAGCCCCGAGACAGCAGTTTCCCTGTTATTGGGGTGTTTCTAACTGACCAGATGCCGTTATCTGTTTTTCTGTGATATGGGGCTAGACCTGGCCAGACTATCAGAATATCTGCTGAGCTGGGATACATGTTCTTAGCATCCTGTCTTCTGTCTTTATCACAGCAGGCCTGTAGTGTTGTGTACAGCCTCTACCGTGGGCATGGGTGAAGTTCTATGTGTTAAGCAGAGATAAGGCATATCTAATGTGATGGGTCACATCTGTAACACCTGCACTTGGGAGCTGAGGCTGAGAATCATAAGCTTGAGACTGGCTGGAGCCAAATACAGTGAGATCTGTCTCAAGAGACAATGTCTCAACCCTATTCCCCCACCTCAAAAAGGAATCAGTCAAGCCATTGTTAAATAGCATACGTTTTTATTCTCCGTCTTGAGAAATCTCTTCTGTGACTACAGAAAACTTCGATCTGTGTAAGAGGGTGGCTTTTCTATGACTTTGAGTCAACAAATTATCAAAACCATGAATTTTATTTCTCAGGGGCACAACTGGTCTCCTCTTGATGATCAGCAATGTTTAAATCAGTAACAGTAAAGGTGTGTGGAAGAAAAGATCTTTATTTTACATTTTATGTATGTATGTATGTATTTATTTATTTATTTATTTACTTACTTACTTACTTATCGTGCATACCAATGGTAGTCAGAGAGCAGTGTACAGCAGTCCAGTCTCCTCTTCCACCACGTGGATGCTGGGAATTAAGCTCAGGTCATTGGCTTGGTGTCTTAACCTGCTGGGCCATCTCAGTGGCTCATGAAGAGATTTTTGAAAGTAAGGACGTGAATATGTTTGAACTTCAAACACTATACGATCTAAATATGCTGGGTTCATTTTGGTTTTTTGTTGCATTGGAGGAAAAATCTTGCGACGTCACCCTGCATAGCCTGGAACTCACTATGCAGGCCAGGCTGGCCTTGAACTCACAGAGAGCCTCTTGCCTCTGCCTCCACAGTGCTTACGGGAGGATGTACAGGCCATGTGTAAATATTATGCTGTGATGTGTGAGGGCTGAAGCACCCGCAGAGATTGGTGCCCCTGCTGAGGAGAGGGGTCCTAGAACCACTCCGCTATGGATACTGAGGAGCAGAAACTGTGTCTGAATATCGTTCACGACAGCCTGTAGCTCACCCAGCCTAGGTTCTGTGTGGAACTATCCAGGTCTGATGTGGTTTGAATGAGAAGTGTCCTCTGTCGGCTCGTGTCTGAACACGTGGTCTTCCTCCTGGGGGAAGGTATGGAACCGTTGACAGTCTTGCTGGAGAAAGTCCGTCTCTGGGGTGGGCTTTGAGGGTTTGTAGCCTCACCCCATTTCCTATTTGCCCCCTCTGCCCCCTCTAAAATGTGAGATCTGTGCTTCTTCCTACGTCTGCCATTTTGGACTCTAACCCTCCAGACCTTTCAGCCCTCCAAAACCTTCTTTTTTAAACTTGCTTTTGGATCATGATATTTTATCACAGAAACAGAAAAAAAAAAAAAAACTAACATAAGACGCAGCCCTCCCCAGTCACATGACGCCCCCCACCTCAGAAATTCCAGGAGCATAGTCAGACATCAGATTCTTTCCCAACGTTCTGCATTTGTGTGAGACTTTTAATTGTGGTCCTCTTTTCATGGGAAGTTTGTTTATTGTTTCCGAGAAAAGACGACAGAGAAAGAAGATAAGCTCAGTGGATAAAGCACTTGCGGTGAAAGTCTGAGGATCGGAGTTTGAATTCCCAAACCCTTGGAAAGCAGAGTGATGTAACACATGCATGCCTAACCCCAGGGCTTGTGAATCCTGTAGACCTGAGGAGAAAGACCACCTGGGCAACTCGGGGCCAAATTAATTAAAACAGTTTTTTAAAAATTTGTGTAGGCTGTCTCTCTCTAAAGGCGGGATCTAAGGTTCCTTTTCTAATAAATAGTTTATGTTTCCTACAACTTAGTACTTAGTACACATGCATATAGATTTCAGCCCCTACAAAAGCAACGGGGGTGGGGCTAGTTAGGTCATTAGAAGTCAGATAGAAGCAGTAAAAATGGGGAAAATGTATTTTGATATGTTTTGGTTTGGACCTTCAGTGTATTTTAATTTCATCCAGGGTTCAGGCAGTTAAAACCCTAAACAGCTGCTGGACATGGTGGTATGTACGTGCCTTTAATCCCAGCACTTAGGAGGTAGAAGCAAGCAGATCTCTGTGAGTTCAAGGCCAACCTCGTCTACATAATGAGCTTCAGGGCAGCCTGGACTACATAGAGAGACCCCTGTCTCAAAACAAAACACAAATAAAACTGGACAGAGCCTGGGACAGCAGCTGCGGAGAGAGGGTGTGGGATCTGCCACCTTTGCTGTGCACGGGGAGAAATCTAAGCGAGTCCTTCCCAGTCTGGAGAGGAGGTGGCCGCTACGTGTGGATCTGTACCTCCTTCTGGACACGCTGATTCCAGTCCACGAGTGTCGCAGTGAGGGCCCTCTGCGGAGGGTGCTTTAGACTTAAGTCACAGCACAGAATGAAACTGAGTCACATGGAAGTCCCAGGGCCCCTAACAGGTGGGCGGTGGGATGGTTGGATGGGCGGCTCCTGATCATCAGGCCTACCTGAGAGGCCAGAGGGACGATTTTCGGGAAGATACAGCCCCATAGGGAGAGAATACACACTCTGAAGGACGCTCGAAGGGAAGAGCTGTGGATCTAAGGTTCCTTTCTGTAACATTGTTTCCTAAAACTTAGAGTGTAATATAATCCACATGCATATAGATTTCATCCCCTAAAGAAAGCTGTGGGCGGGGAGCTAATTAGGTCACTAGAGGTCAGTCAGCTGCCAGAAGGGGAGCAGCCAGTCTCCTGGCATGAACTGCCAAGGTGTCCCTGTCCTGTCACAGACCCAGTTAACAGGGCCAAGAGATGCTGGACTCAGAGCTCTGAAAGCAGGAGCCATAAGACACTTCCCTACCTTAAGTAGTTGGTGACAGCCGACGGGCACACTTAGGCGCTCCTTGAGCGTAGCCAAGAATGAAGACATCTTAAGGAGCGGGGCAGTGATAACCATGTAAGAATTTCTTTAACATGGCAGYGACATATCACAGAAATGTCGATGGTAGCTCAAGGATCAATGAAGCTCTGATATAGTCTGGGCCACTTTCTGAATTGGGAAGGACTTCTGGCGGAGGCCAGTCTTCCCTGGAAACTATGGCTTCTTTAGGGAAAAAATGCCATAGGTGGGTGTGTATGTGTGATGGAGCTAGGGTCCAGCCTCAGTTAATGAAAATCATGTGTTCCTGCTGCTGCCTTGCATTCCTTCGGGCGTGTCAGTCCCCTGTGGCCCCCTAACAAATTCCACACGCTGATCGGCTTAAACAAGGCAAATGTGTCTCTGAAAGTTCGGTTCCTGTGCTTAGTGGCGGTTCGCTGGGGAGGCGTCCTGACAGGCTGGGAGGAGAAGACACACTTCCTGACCTCCGTCTCCTTCTGAGAGCCATAGGCGACCCTTGGCCTGTGGCCTCTTCCATTCTCTTCTGAGCACGGCACTGCCCCCTTTTTCACGTACCACATCTGACGTATTTCTCTGACCCAGAATGTGGTCCTTTTATGAGACCTTGATTGTATCTGGCCCAAGTAAATAATCTGGGGCCATCTAGTGTGTCTCAAGTTCTTATGCATGTCTGCAAAGCCCTTCCTGAGGTTACTGTAGATGGATTTTATCTGTCTTCTCAAAGATCTCTTGTTGGGGGCTTTGCGTTTAGCCTGTGGCATTCTGGGGAAGTACCGGAAATTTTAACCCAGTGAGAAGTTAGGCCACTGCAGGGCACATCCCTTGAGATACCTGAATCCTGTAGCCAAAGACAGTTGTTGTCCTTAGTTGCCTGGTGTTTTCCTTGTTGTTCTTTTTTCTTTTTTTAGAGCTTAAAGTGTGTTTTTAGTATAAAATGACACTCTTTGCTTCTTTCTCTTTGGCTCTCATGAGGTAAACAGAATACTTGATACTTCAATCCCAGACTTTGACTGTGACCTTCTGCCTCCCCATACGCACAAAGCAAGACCAGAAAATGGTCTAATACCCTTGAAACCATGAGCCTAAATAAATCCTTCTTCCTCTAAATTGAGCTCATGTATTTTATCACAGCAATTGAAAGCTGAAAAACAGCCGGGCTCTGGGGATAAGGACATGGATGCCCATGAGGCTATAACCTTCTGTCAACCAGACTCTGAGTCCAGCTCTTGTTGCAACGTGATCCCAACTCCACTCTGCCTTTCTAAGCACAGCCCAGACTCCTTGGTTACTGGTCCTGGTTCCTTCTAGTCTGGAAGCCTGTGGAGCTCACGGACCAACACACACACATAGCCCTGAGGAGCTGTGGAGAGACGCAGTGGTCTCCCATCTGCAGTGGACCAGAGCCCCAGCAACCAGCAAGCTTTCCCCTTCTCTGGTCCATGCTGTGTGGGTCGGAGGTAGAGAAGCAGGCAGATCGTCGGGGGAACAGAGCAGACATATTAGCAGGAGTTGGCCCCCATCATCACAATGGCTAAGAAGCCCCAGGCCCTGAAGTGAAGCAGTCGGAGACCCAGAAGAGCCGAGGGGTAAATTCTATCGAGTTGAAAAATCAGGTTATGAGGTCTACACCTGGTCTAAGTCCACAGGCTTGAAGACAGGTGGATGGCAGATTCTCTCTCTCCCTCCCCTTTGGGAAGCATTTGCTTAGAAGAAGTGGGCTTCRTGGACAGCTTGATCAGAACTCCAGGCCTATTGTCCATGGTTTCCTGGGTCCTGCCTTCCTCAGCTACRTCCTCAGAGAGGCACGTTGGCTGCTAACTGTATTTCAGGTTCAAATCTACAAACTACAGAGGCCTGACCAAAGGAGAGTGAACTGCCTCTATACATCCAGCAAGATTCTCGAGGTCTAACTGGGTTAGCTGAGGTCACACATCTGCCTTCACTGATGGTTTGTCTGGGGTATGGGATAAGTATCTTTTTTTTTTTTTAATTGTAGTTGGAGTAGAAAAGAACTTATAAGTGGCACCTGTCTTGTAGATACCCATGGATCAGTAAGTGTGCCCAAGATTCTAGAATAAAACTTTGAGCATCGTTAAGAAGTATGCATAGGAGGGAAGAGTGAACAGACATTCAACAAATATAAACACCAGGACAACAACGCTGTTTGGTGTGATGCGGTTTGGGGAAGAGAACTGGCGTAAGCTGCGAATAGATCATCTCACTTAATCAGCACCATCTAGTCCCATGGATTCTCAACCAAATATCCTTTGTGCTCCCCCATCAACCAAGAGTGCTCAGAGCACAGGGTTCTCCAGAGGCCGAAATGTCTCATTTGCATCAGTGACAGGGTGCTCTCAGGGTGAGTCAGACTAGCATGAGTTGACCTATCGAAAACTGAGTGTTCTAGTAGAGTGTGAAATCAGCTTACAACGCCAGTGTGACTGAATCTAACCCGTGGCGACTCTGCCCGGTTAGCTGTGACCCCCGAGGGATCACTTGCTGGCTAGCCAGCCAGCCTCCTCYGAAGGCCTCCTCTCTGCACTGCTGAGTTCCACTGGCCACCCCCTTCCTCTGGGTTCTCCGTCTGGCTTTGCAAGTAGGGAAGCTGAGGCTCAGAGGGGACCGTGATCCCTGGGGTACACAAAGAGGCAGTGTTTAGCCCATCTTTATGTGACCACAAAGCCCCCCCCCCCGCCCCATTACCGCCACAGGCCTCTCTCTACATCAACACCATGAACCGGAATAAACTCACAGTTCCCAGAAGCCCCTTCTTATCAACAGAAGTATTCATTGATGGGCATTTGTGCTTAGGCACATGGGGACAGGCGCGGGTTGGCATCAATGGCTTCTGCCTCTTCACTTGGTCATCCGATTCTTTTGTCCCCTGGCTCCCAGCCTCCGGGTGTCCTTGCCTCCTTCATGTGTCCAGTACAATAGGGGAGCTATGAATCAGCAGAGACATGTCCCTTTTCAAAGCCAAATAAGGGACTGAGCCCTAAAACCCAGCAATAAACCCAACAAGGTTTTATTAATTCAAACAAAGTGTAATCTGTAGTTGGAGGGTGTCTAGGTCCACAGGGGCCTGTTTGACTCTCAAAGGAAAAGGAAGGGAGAGCAGGGCTGCCCACCTCTGTTTATAGGGAACAATTGTTCTCCGGGTCCAAACCACATGTCCATAATAGGGAAGGAGACCGCAGCCCTATCAGGGAGTTTTTATTCTTAGGGCCGGAAGAGAGCGCAGGCTGCTTCTCCGGCCTGCAGTGTGTCAGCCTTGAACTTCCCATTCCCCCTCCTCCCCTCAGCCCCGCCCCCACCCCCAGCTCCCGCGCTTTGGTCTTGGCTTGCATAAAAATGTATTTCCCATCTTGACGCTGTTGTGATAAGCCACCACCTCCATATGGATGAGATGAACAGGAAACCACAGGCTGTGCAGTCAAAAATCCTCACCGTCCGTCCAGTGAAGTCAGGAGCCRCCTTTGTGGGACTCAAAAGGACCACTTGGAGGGGCTCTGATCTCTAGGGATGGTCTCTAGAGTCACTGGAACTGTAGGCACGACAGAGAGATGTGGCTGTGTCATTTCTGGGTGTGAAGAAAGTAAGAAGGAAGTCCTCTTGTTCCCCTGGAGCAGGGGCAGCAGAGACACTCAGGTCTTGGAGGCCACAGTTTGGGAGACAAATTTGCTGCCGTTTTCACTGCAAAGAGAATGCACAGCAGGGAGCCTTTGCCCAGGATTTGAGTGTGATTAGAACWGCATTCAGGACACATTCTCCTTGCTGAAGCTTGTCCTTGGAGCACAAGGCTGTGCTGCCTGCCTCCCCCATCAAACACCCCCTGCCTCCTCCATCCAACATCCCCTGCCTCCCCCATCAAACATCCCCTGCCTCCCCCATCAAACA
>BDUI01028684.1:15906-31331 GCA_002335545.1 Apodemus speciosus | reverse complement strand
CTTTTCCTTCTTCACTATTTCTTTCCATGATCTAAAACATAAAAGCTGGTATACTCAACATGGTAACAGATGAGCAGTCACACTGTACAGGTGTTATATACATCTTTATTATGAGAAACGCTCATAATCTCAAAAGAGTATGAAATCATATTCTGTAAATAACAGCTGCCAACATTTAAAAAGTACTTAATATTTGAAAATTATGTACATATTAGGACTTACCCAGGAATGTCAAAGGCTATAAATTTGAAGTTATTAATGAAACACTTTGGTTGCTTACCAATCTTAATTCTGTATTTTTGAGCCCCTGTATTTTACAGTGATTGGGAAGTAAAGTGTACTAAAGGAAATTCTTACACCTTCTTGGTTGTCAAGGATGAGTTAGCCTTAATTCTGGCTTCTGGGAAACAAATAGGCTTACTTGTTAAATCGTTGAATCATTAAGCAGGAATGTCTCTGAAAACTCAGGAATTTAAATGTGAAACTTTTCTGCATTCTCTTTGTGAGTAGATCAGAACCCATGTTTCCAGATCAGCCTTCCGAAAGAATGGTAGAACAGATCATGGATAGAAAGCCAATAGTATTAGACAAAGGGAATTTAATGGGAGTAGACATGATGAGAGCAGGGATTGAGACTTTCAACCAAATACTAAAAAGGATTAAGTCACCGGTATCGTTTGCTGACCATCAATGCACTGAAACAAATCAAAGCAAACCCATGTACTTCCAATTACAATTCTATTCACTTATGATGCTTCTTGATGCCTGTTACTGTATAGGAAACCAAATGGAATTTCAAGGACAAGAGACTTTGCCAGTAAATAAGATGATGCCATTCTTCCTGATGACAAACAGAAAGGGGCGGTCAGCTCTGAACACCGTGGAATTAGGAAGCTGTTTTTCAACAATGTTATTTTCTGTGGCAGCAGTGGCCTCTGTGCCCTCTTCTGAGACCTCTATGAATGACTTGTGCATTAGCTTTGATACATAGAGACGACCTCCAGAGGCAATTCCAGAGAGATCTGCACGGGACTCATCAAAGATGTCTTGCAAGCCTAGGGATTTCAAGTGGTGCCTCATTTCATAATCCTTCTCTATCTTGAACTGGGGGAGAAACACGTCCACATACTGAGATTTCATTTTCCTCCTACTGGTCCAGTCCATTAGATTCTGGAAACTCAGCTTGCTTTCAATCTATAGAGATTTAAAAGTTTGGAAACATACTGTTAGGGGAAGAACAAACTGAGAACTGCAATGACATCTGGTGTTCTGTGGTGACAACCTTCTGGGTTTGTCTATAGTAGTGCATGAAATAGATCTGGAGGAAATCACAAAGAGAACATGAGTAAATGTTCTAAACAAGTTGCTTTTTGAAGGCATGAGGCTATGACAAGCCATGGCTTGTGTGTCCTAATTGACATGTCTGACCTCTGTGCATGTTGAAAAAGACAAAGTGGAATAATAGGTAGGCAACCAGAACAAGGAGGGGAATGTGGGACCATTTGGAGGAAGAAAAGGGTAGTGGAATGGTATAGTTATACTCTATTCTCNCCAGAAAAAAACAGAAACTCATATATCACCAAAGGTGACTGATAAGTTTACTGAAAGAATATGTCTACCCAAATAGCAAGTGAGATGGAGCAGTTTGAGAACTTTCCTGAAACTTATAATAAATTTCCACAAGTCTACCTTTTGGTTGTGGTAAACACCACACAAGAGAAGTGAAATCCAAGGAGGTGCCCTGTTCAGAGCACTGCTTATAGAAAACTTTTAAATGACCGCCCCAAAAGATAACCAGGAGATTTCAGAAATTTGATTTTCAGAACAATGAGATCCTAACAGCCAAAGCAGTACTCATCAGCCAACTGTAGAGAAGTCCTGGTGGGTGGGCTTCCCTGGAACACTGCAACAATAGTTGCACAGGAAATGACAAGTTGTCAGAAGTCACAACTACCTGACAAACTGAAACAACTCAGTTTTCCCAGAAATAATAAATTATTATCAATAATCAATCAATTGTTGATCTATGAAAATGATAAGATCACCATTTGTCTTAAGATTRAGGTGTTTGGTCATCTTACTCAGACCAATATATCTATTTATGACTTAGTTTTAAACACAGAATTAGACACAGTCATGTGTAGGAGATAAAAATATATTACTAAAAATAAAAATAAATGCAAATATCACTAAAGAAGCAAAAGGYCATAGCAACATGAYTTTTATCTGRGAAGAAGTTCCCAAAGCCCATTCACAGCACCAGCCAAACCACACTGAAACTGTGCAACTCCAAGTAGAACCTAATTCCATTCCATTAAAAACTCTGACTCCTCCCAATTCACATTAGCAAGACTTTTGTTAGTTACATCACTTCTTCTTGAAGTTTAAATTATACTCATGAAAGCTTCAAATGGGAGGGGAAATCAAATGCTCTTAACCATTTAWTTTATAATGCCACTTAGTTTTCCAAAACCAAGTTGTGTCATTTCTTTTGATTCATTAGTAATATATATATTATATTTGAGATTGGAAATGGGGAGTAAGCCAAGACGTAGTAATGACATAATGAGTGAAAAGAATGAACAAAAGAAATGGAAAAAATTATCTTCTTGCTCCCAAAAGAATGTGTGTGCTGCTAAATGGAGTATAAGTCACAGGGCTCATAGTTCTGAGGTGAAGCAAAACTCACATACATGAATAATATTARCAGTTCAAATCAGAATCTACCACAAGTAAATAAGTAATATTAGCTTTAGAATAGTTTGATTAGAAGCACAAAGGATTAATAGGTTTCTGTGTTTTGTATTAGAGGGAAACTTTGTCTAAAATTCAGGTTTTAGTTGTAAAATTTTCCTAAAATTACTACCTTTGCCAAATGTTATTTTGATAAAAAGTATTTTTAAAATATTGAAATCAATCAAGCAAGTAGTTTAAAAGAACAGCAATCATTACTTTTTATTAAGAGAGACTATTTTTATATGCRTAAAATTTCAATRTTTCAAGTATCCTGATCTTAATATTTACATATAACTCACAAATAGTGTAAAACATAAACATATGTCACTTGCCATGTGTCTCATTTTCAATCCATTTATTAATTTTAAATCTGGTTTCTTGTATATCGTTTGTGAAGTCAACTCTTTCCACCTTAGCATCGTATAAGTTTTCAGCACATTCAATGTAGTTCTGCAAATAAAAACAGTGATTTTGTGTTAATAAATACCACTGACCAAGTACAAAAAAAGGTGAAGTTCGTTCTTGATTCCCACTATCTCCAAAAAATTAAGACATGACCAGAGCAATAAAACAGGCTAATAGTGAAGATAATGTTGAATATCAATTTTACTTTTTTTGGATTGAATTGGGCAATGATGGCTAAAGYTCACTGCCTCAGCTTCAACATGTCTTTCTTTTTTTTAAAAAAAAAAATTATTTATCTATTATATGTAAGTACAYTGTAGCTATCTTCAGACACACCAAAAGAGGGTGTCAGATCTCTTTACAGATCGTTGTGAGCCACCATGTGGTTGCTGGGATTTGAACTCAGGACCTTCTGAAGAACAGTCAGTGCTCTTAACCGCTGAGCCAACTCTCCTGCCCCTCAATATATCTTTCACATCATAAATATCCCAGTGTCTTCACTATCTACCCTTCTAGCTAAAAGGCTTTCAAGGTTACTTATCATATATAAGATCAGGCCACAAACTGTGAACATAGCCTAAAAGGCTTTAGACCTCRTTTCCTCGTTTCTGGTTATCTCTTCATATAGGTGCTTTGGTTACACCAGATTCCTTATACTTCCTCTAACAGTTCATCCATGTGTCCCACCTTTCTGCAAATCTTGAGCAACACTCCTTCCACTCCAAAGCTCCTCATTGTCATCAAGTGTCCTACTTGTTTACAAGCATTACTACTGCCTGTCAATGAGACATTTCCTAAGTCCTTCCGGTAGCTTATAACAATGTCTTCACTTTCATTAAAAAAAAATAAATTAGTATCTGAACACATGTTTAGAGCACATTGTGCTAACTTGATACATGCATTTAACATATAACTGCCAAATCATGATAATGAGCACCATCTTTTCAAGCATCATTACATCAGTTGTCACAGTGTGTCTTACCTGCATTTAAAATATTCCAAGTCTTCCGTAAGACATGAGATTCTCTGAAGTTGAGACCATGCATGCTTTGTTTACTACTGCATTCCTGACACAAAATTCACTGACTTTTTCTACTTTGAGTGTTCAAAAGTACATAAATTTAATTTTATTATATTGCCCAATTATCAGCATTCTAGAAATATAGCAAACACATGCATAAATATTTCATAACAAAGATTTTTATATTTGGAAGAAAAATATTTAATATAAGCTATATTGGTCTAAATTTACCAGTAGTTATCCCAATAAATACAATACAATGTTCTATACCAATGGTGAGGACTGYGGGGCCATCTCTGGTCTATCTGSAAAATGAGATTGTCAGTATACAGATCAGACTTTTCATTTACAGGCTAACTTCCATCTATTCTTCCATTCATCTATCCATCTACAAATCTACTCATAGACACTAAGTGCAAAGATTAATTTAAAATCTCCATCCACATTTAAAGAAGTTATTATCATAAATGTAAGCTATCAGCAAGAAGAAAGCCTAAGAGAGGCAGGGATTGGAAAATTACATAGGCACTACTGTAGTCTGCCACTTTTAGGTAGCACTGGAAGAGCTACAAGTCATTTGACACACATTTTTCTTTAAGTTCAATTAACTGCCATACCAATCTCTTTCCAAGACTATCACGTTTTTTAAAAAGGTTATTTGTTCAAATATATCTTTTCACAAGGTCCCTAACTCCTCTACATCTATCACTATGAGCTAATAGTGTTATATTCCTCTGTGCCACAAATCATTCCAGAGTGTTTCCTTTGTCTTGTAAAGAGAAGCATCCCAGCTCTTTCCTCATACCACAAATCCTTTCTGTGATGGCTGCTTTTTGTCTATCGACTTGACAAATTTGAAGCATCAGACTGAGAATAGAAAATGTCTACTCCAGTATAAGAGGGTCTCATCCAGCCAATGCCCAACAAGTGCAAATGCCAGCAGCATCAGAGCAAGAGGGAAATCCTACAGCTAGCACAGACTGGGACAATGACCATTGTGACCTTTAGACTCCAACTGAAACATGGGCTTTGCTTTAGTATGGGCACTGACAACTTTTTACCCGGGGCCTCTAGGCTTTCCTGATTGTTATGTTGGGACCTCTCTGCCTCCACAGTCAAGTGAGTCAAGTCCTTGTAATAAATCTCTCTGTTCCCTGTTATTTCGATTCTCTGAAGAATGCTTGTTGAAGCGCTCACTAGAATGAAATCCAACTATTTATCCTTGTCTTTCCAACTCCTTTATTAGAGTCTTTCCACAGACAACAGGATTCCCACATTTTCTATTATAAAAAAAGATTATAGACTTCTTTTATTCTCAGTTTATTTTCTTGATGGATGCCTTTTAAATGCAGTAATACTTTGCTACTTCTTCAGCAGCATGTGTGCCTGCACAGCTCCATACTTTCCATTTTAATGACAATGGACTAAATTTCTGAAACTGTAAGCAAGTCCCTGATTAAATGCTTTCTTTTATTATAGTTGCCTTGGTCACTGGGTCTCTTCAAAACAATAAAACATTGATTAAGACAGAAGTTGGTACCAGTAATGGAGTATTACTCTGATAGTCCTGACAATACTGCTTATTGACCAAATGTGGACTTTGAGACTTGTAATTAGATAATCAGTTGAATGCTTTAAGATGGTCTTAGTGGACCACTAGTAAAGGCATGGAAGACTGGTGCTGAGAGCAATGTATGCTATGAAAGTCTGACTCAAGAGGTTTCACAGGAGAAGAAATTCATAAGTGGCCTAGAGACCATTTTTGTGATATTTTGGTGAAGAATGTTGCTGCTTTCTGCCTTTAACCAAAAAAAAAAAAAAAATGCCTGAAGTTAATTTGAAGTGTTATAAATTAATGGCATTGGCAGAGGAGATTTCAAGACAGTCTATTATCTACTATGGTGCTTGGTTATTAGTGGACACTCTTATGCAGATATATAATGAAAAGGGGCATGCTGAACAAGGAAAAATACAAAATGTACAGTTTGGGGAGAAAAAGAGCACCAGGAAGTATAATGGAGATAAGCTCAATGCTTGAGGAGATAAAGGGTTTAAAGAGAGCCTGAAGCTAAAGTGAATAAAGGACATAGAGGCAGACCCCACTCAGCTAAGCTTCTAACTTATGCAAAGCAACCAAAGAAAAGTTTAAGCAGTGAAACAAACCATTTACAACAGAGCTGTGGCAAATGTAACTGAACAAAGAGGGTAAGGTGCAGTCCCAGCAAGCCACACAGTTTGGCAGCACCAGCAATGTGATTCTGGCCTTAATAGTTAATAGTTAAATAGCAGGTTATAAAATCTTCTCAGGAAAAAAAAAACAGGTAATGAAGCCAGGCTTATCAAAAATATTCCTTCATGGAAGTCCAGAAACGTGGAATAGATATAAAGGAGAGCTGTTAACAGAGCATGGAACAAGCCCAAACGTGTTGTAGTCAACAAAGCTGAATGGTGTTGGAGATCTGAAGAGCACCTTGATATCAGACATGGAGGTATGGGATTTGGAGTTTGCCAAGTTAAGCTAGGTCTTGTATTCTGGTCCCATATTTTCTTACCATGCTCTCTTCCCTCCCTTTTGTAAAGGTAATGTATATTCTCTTCTATTGTAGGTTAGAAGTATGTGATCTACTTTTTATTTTGACTATTTCAGGGGATTAGAGTTCAGAGATRGTCTTGAGTCTCAGAAGAGATTTGAAACTTCCGAGTCTAGAACGTTTGAACTTGGACAGAATACTCATTTGCATTGTGACACAGCTACAAGCCTATTGGGATTAGGGAGTGGAGTGTGGTGGTTTGAATATGAATGGTCCTCGCACGTTTATGGGCTGGAATTTTTATTCATCAGGGAGTGCCACTGTTTGGGAGGGGTTAGGAGGCCTTGTCAGAGTAAGTGGGCTACTGGATATGAGCCTTGAGGTCTCAGAAGCCCAAGGCAAGCACAGTGGCTTTACATCTTCCTATGGCCTTCAGATCTAGATGCAGAATTCTCAGCTCCTTCTCAAGCTTCATGTCTGCCYACATGTTGTCATGGTTCCTGTCATGATGATAAAAGGTTTAAAACTCTGGATCAAAAACTGCCAAAACTCTAACAAGCCCCCAATTAGGTATTTTCTCTGATTATAATTGCCTTGGACATAGTGTCTTTTTGCAGCAATAGAACAATGACTAACACAGAGATTAAGGATTACACTTATTCCTAAATTTATATTTAATAACTATTCATAAGTATGACAGTTTTGTGGATTTCTTAAGCAAATAGTTTGTGTGTAGTGTTTACAAATGCTATTTACTTTTGGTAAATTGACTTTCCAAACTATAATTTTACTAAGGATGTAGGAGTTTTAGTAGATTTTTGATGGAACTTTTAGAGATAGATAACTAGAAGACAGAAAAATAAATATATGTGGTAGGTATATGGTAATAGATGGATAGATAGATAGATAGATAGATAGATAGATAGATAGATAGATAGATATGATTGACATAAAGACATGTGATATATGATAGATGTCACATCATCCTATTGTACAGTTGTTTTCTTTCTCAGTAGATTATCTTTTATTTCTTTTTCTCAACTAGACTTTTAATATTATATTTAATGTTACATATAAATAATGAGAGTGACCATGATTGTCTTATTACTAATCACAAACCAAATATTTTTAATAATCTTTTAGACAGCAATATACATCCTATCTCTATGTAATTTACTATAAATTATTACTGTGCACATTTWGTATTTTAAAACCTTTTTCTGCACATATTGAGGTGATCATATTCTTCTACCCCTTAATTTTATTCATGTGGCATATTGTATTTATTGATTTATATGTACCAAAAACATCTTTTCATTCCTGACACAAGTCACACTTGGCCATTTTAAATGATTCTTTTAATATGCTGTTGAATGTTATTTGCAAATGTTTTATTAAAGAATTTAAAATCCATATTCCAGAGGAAAATTGGGCATTAATTTTCTTTCTTAACAGTGTTCCTGTATAGCTTGTCACCACTGGCCTTTTAATATAGGTTTGGAAGTGTTTACTCTTTAGGTTCTTTCTTTTTTTTAAGTTTCTCAAAGATTGACAGTTCTGTAAATATCTGCTGAGCTTAAGACCTCCTGAGCTTTCCTTAGAAGGGCAATTTTTCATATATAAATCAATATTATTCATTACAATTATCTTTAAGTTTCCTGTTCTTTTGATTCAGGATTTATAGATTGTATATTTCCAAACACTTTATGATTTGTTTYAAATTATATCATCCATTGGCATATAATTGTTCATAAAGCTCTCAATATTGTGTTACTTCAATGTCAATTGTACTGTCTTCTTCTTTACTTTTGATATTATTTGAGGATGTTTTTCTAGCTACTCTAATTAAATCTTTGTCAATTTTATAATTGTTCCTCTTTCATCTATTTAATTTCCATATGCTATAATAGTCTTCTTTTATATTCTTTAATAAATGCTTCATGTGTTAATTGTTTTCTAATTTATTGAACTGTGATATCTGGTTTATATTTGCTTTTTCCTTTCTTAAAGTAGGTGTTTACTGCTACAAATTTATTTCTTTAATTGTCCTTTTCATATTACATAATCTTAAATTATTATATTTTTCATTTTTAACATAATTTTTATTTTACTTTTAATTTCTTTCCTACTCCTTGGGTGAGAAAATGCTCATGAGCTATTATATGGAACTATTATGATAGAATTTTTATAGTTCATGCATATACACAATGTATTTTGATAATATTTATTCATATCACCTTCTTTTATCTCCTTTTCTTTCCCTCTGTGTCTCATACACTTTCCAATCTGTCTCTTCTTAGTTTAATATTTTTGCTTTACTATTTTTGTCTTGATTTTTAAAGAAGAGTTGCAAGTAATAGGACACATTTAGCTAGGAAACACAAATTCTGGGGGAAAAGAGGCATCAAGGGCAATGCAATGCCTATTAGTATTGCTYATTACAAGAGAGCAAATAAGGAGTATCTAGAAGCATAAAACATGATGCTCTCTTCAGAGTGTAAATTGTATAAAGTTGATCTTGGCACTGAAGGGAAGGATAACCCATCACACAGCTGTGGAAGCACACAGAGATATGAAAGACTTCCTTGAGGACATAGAAATTATATGAGTACGTCACTTATCTATATAAAAAGACAGTAGATTAAAATAAATGTAATAAAATTAGAATCCTCAAACAACTTCAATTTCAAGGATCATTAGCAACACTGACATACAAGAAGACAAATATAAAGCAATCAGAAAATAATGAAAAACCAAGAAAAAGGTGTCTATTTCTATAAAAACTTAAAAAGAAGGAAGTTCTAGGAAGTATGTTAACTGTTCAGAATAGCTCAGACCAGAGACTGGTGATTCAGTAGCCATGAGTGTGTGAACAACTATACATTTAAATATTTCTCTAGTTACTAGTTAGTGGCATGTGTACAACAACTAAGGAAATTGCAGCAATGATCTGGATTTGCAAGGCAGCTTGGGGAAGAAAGACATTGTTTAAAAAAATGTTTGAGTAATGGATCAATGAGGAGTGAGTTATAACAATTAATACACTGAAAAAGGAGAAAAGTCAAATGATTGAGTAATTCAAAAATGTTGAAGAATTTGTGGGGATGTTAAAAGAATAAGAAGCATAAGATTATATAGTCAGAGTTTAGCAACTTGCTACTGTAGATTTTAGAGAGAAAATATCTTTGCTTGTTGGTTAGTTTTGAATAGATTTGGTGATTAAATTACTAAAACATCATGGAGAAAAGGTTAGGAAACTATACAGAGAAGTRTGGGAAGAGCATCCACTGAGGTAGAAGATTCCAATTCACAATAATATTGATGATACCCAAATTACACGGTATCTCATTTGCAGAAATATGACCCAAGACATATTTAGCATAAAGCAGAAAAATAGGAAATAAAATAATCAGGAGTAATGATCAGATCATTGTTATCAGATAATATTTTTATTTATAATCAAATATCAATAAAAAGAACACTATAAAAACAAAATGGAGATTATATAGTTTGGAAATTTGTTATATTTAAGTTCAAGAATAGTTTTCAGAATCACCTAACTGTGGGAGCTGCATCAAGTGCTTAGACTTTAAGAGGACTTGCTAACCTTTCAGAGGTCCCAAGTTCAGTTCCTAGCACCCAAGCTGGGTGAACCACAACCCTGTAATTACAGTTCTAGGGGATCCAATGATCTCTCCAGCATACTTGGGCAATTATACTCATGGGCACATATCCCCAGAAAGACACACATGTATAGACAACATTGAAAATAAAAGAGGTCCTGCTCCTAGAATTTTGCATGTGATGAGGCTGTATCCTATGTGCATCAATAGTTGGCAGATACGAGAGAGTCCATGTCTACACTTAGTGTTCTTACCTGTGAACATCTGAACAATTAGTACCTTATCATTCTCTGAAAAAGGAGAGCCAGAGATGACAGTCAGTCTGGCACTGGAGGTACAAGACAGGGAGCAGGTGTCCCAGGGTGGAGACTTAGAAGAACCCAGCCTAGCACCATGGACCCAGGTGGGAATGAGCCTGAGACAAATGACATTCACATGAGGCCACTCGGGTGGGCCCAGACATGGAGCTAGCGTAAACTGACCATCTGTCAAGTTCCATGCAGGCCTAGGGGAGGGGGCAGAACTTGCCTGAGTCAGGAAAAAGAAGTACACATAAAACTGTTGTAAATAATAGCATAGAAGACAAATGGTTTAATCTTTCCTAAATACTACATGAGCTAGCAATCTACATGGGAATTAAAAAAAATCAAATATGGTAAACACACAGAGTGGCTCTCTGAAAACTTCATAGAAACCTTTTGAAATGATGGAAAAATAAAAAGTGGCTCCCTAATTGACAGGATACCAAAGGATTTGGGAGTGGTTCTGGGGAGGGCAAAGAATTTGAGTGGGTGACAGTCAGAGGGAACAGTAATGGTTGGGTGGAACACAGAGAGTTGGCAAAGATACAGGAGATTTATCCAGTGATGTCATAGAGACAGGGTTTTACGGATGGTTGGTTAAAGAGTGGACAAATAGAAGGGAGATACGTTCCCAGAGAAATATGGGAAATGTGGCTGCTTACTAAGTCCTAACCAAGTGAACAGTTTCTGATCATTGCAGTAATGAAGGTTCCAAAGTAAGCTTAGTGCAGTAGTTTAGGAAGTATAATTTGCACCTCATAGCCTTTCAGTAGGCACGGTACTTTGATGATACATTGATTCACAATGCTATTCAGAAATATTAGTCAACTGACCTATAATAACTCTTGTTAAATCTGAGCTTCTTCTCTGCCAATGTCTGCAATGGCTGGTATTATCTGGCTAAACATCCTTGGGAAGAACTCATGAAAAACAACATCCCTGAGAAGGAACAACTAGAAGGAAAAGTGAGGAGCCTCACTGAGAACAACCGGGCAAACAGGGCCAACTCACTGGGAGTCACACCTGTCTCAGTACACTGGAAGCTCAAAAGAAGCTCGTCTCTGTGGTAATAGACTCCCCTATGTGTACCATGACCACTTCCTGTTACAGCCCAGCATCACTACACTAGCCATGGCCTTTGTCTTTGTGGTCTATCAGTTGAACCATCCTGAATATGGGGGTTCTTGAGTAAAAAGGTGATATTGTGAACACCACAGCAGCAGCAACAATAAGATAACATTTTTGCCTCTAAAGATGGTAGCAGACATTATTGTATTATAGATTGGACAAGATTCAAGTCTAAAGTGGATGTAACCATCTGGGATTTACAGTTTTACTCACCTTATGAAAGTCAAACACTTTTTCTGCAAAAATTCCATTGACAATGCTGAGTTCATAATCCTTATGAGAGGAGTTTATATCAGCAAGAACTCTTTTCAATTGATACTGAAGTCCTGCCTGTTATCAAACAGATGCATACTATCACTTAACATGAAATAAATCATGTATATTATTCTATAAAAGAACTGCAAAATATTGCTTCAAAAGCAGAAAGCAAATCCTTATACTTTTTTAGTCTTTAACCCTCCTTATCATATTGTCTGCAATCAAACTGAAAAAAGTTTAGTAAAATGAGGTTATCAATAGGGTACTATCAATTAGTCCAAGACACATATTAATTAGTTAGTCAGGAGATTAATTTATCTATAAAGGACAAAAGAGAAAGTCTGATCATCGATATTTCACTACAGCCTAGCAAACAAAATATTGGTAAACTAATAATTATCAAAATTATATTTGATAATCTTTTATAACTATATTTGGGGGAGTAGAAGTGGATTTCTTTGTTTTAATAAGCTAGAAAGCGTGCAAACATATTCAAAATATGGGGTTTTCTCCCATTTAGTTTCTAACTGTTTTTTTCTGTAAGGAGTATGTTCCCTTTACCTGATTGTTAGATGCGTTTCCTTGTCTTGATGGGGTGTAAAAGTGCAGTGCCTGTAGATATGACACAAAAAAATATTGTCAGAACTGGATCAGTTAGCAAGAGACTTTGAAAACAACCCTCTTTTCTGAAAACAGTCATCTAGTGTCAGTTCAATGTCACTAGTGTCTTAGAGCTTACTTTTCTCATGATTCCAAATGAATGTCAATGCCTTAAGTAGAAAAATAGCCTCTACTTTTCATCTTTATTTCATTTTTTTCTGTTCAACATACGAACTTATCTTAAATTACCCATGATTGAAGAATTTGTATTAATTTAGTAAATTTTACTGTGATCTTGCTTCCTCTAAATGTGATCACTGAGGTTCAGTGTGCACACAGGCACTGAAATATTCTGTCTCAAAAGTCCTCAGATCTTGTATGTTGAAGTCTTAGTCTCCTGAGTTCTGGTTGGAGATGAGACTTCTGAAAGATGATTGCATCTTTAGAGCTCTGAATCCCTCAGTTGCTTAATCTAGTTCTGGATTCCTGTTTTTCAAGGATTCTTGGGAAAGGGATTAGAMAAAAGACAGCTTTCTCAGTTTCATCTCTTGCTGCTGTGAGGTGAATGACAGCCCAGCAACTGTAGATGGAAACCTCTGAAACCATGAACCCAAATATACCTCTGTGCCTTAAAGGTTAATTTTCCTTGATATTTTGTCACAAGAAAAGAAAGTTACTAACAGAGGTGCAAATAATGCACAATAGTTTTCAATATGGTTCATTGAAACACTACCATAATGCTCTCTACAAGCATTGCACAATACAAACTATAGTATTTGGGGGCTTATGGAACAGCCAAGCCTCACTTTGGTGGTTCATTGGAACATTTGAGTCAGTATTCATTAGGTCAACAATTCATGGGTTTATGTAATGTTTCCTTAAATCTTGCCTACCAGAATCTAGCTACTAATAATGTATTCTTTGAGCTAAGCTTATGAAAATTATACAAATATTCAAAAGATACTCCTCTTAAGTTTTGAATAAAGTTTTAGCAATTAAATCTATTTAATGTTATTTGCATTTTTACACTGATTTAGTTACACTGATTCAGACCTAGTTAGCTTGTGAAGATATGGAGCACTGTAATTCTGACTAGATACACAGCCATTTTATCCAAACATACAAATATGTTCGTTTAACAATAACACTACCATGTCTAGAAGGGCATGGGAATAAAGAAAGAGAAATACTAGAATTCCAAATGCTTTATCATAAGGCTATTTCTTCCTTTTTCCACTGGAAACACCTGAAATGCTACTTTTATGCTGTCATACCCTCTTATGAACATGAAAGGAGATCAGAGATTCTTTGTTTTTTTAATAAGTAGTTACCAAGTTAATCCAGATAATGACAAGGACAGAAAACTCTGCCATGTGAATTTCAAGATCCCCATATTAAGCTATGAGGAAGGAGGGAGCCATGAATGCAGTTTCCCTGAGGCTCCAATCTAAGTACTCATGCCAAGTCATCACACTGCCATTCCTCTTACAGAGTGCTCTAATAGGAATGCACACCACAGTGATTATTTTTAAATGTTTATTGGAAAACCCAATAGGATCTTAGGAAACACAAGTTTGTAGAATTTGTAAATAATATTATAGTCCAAATTCATGGTTTAAGATAAATGCAAATCTGACATAGTGAATAGAAATTTAATTTGGGAGAGAGGAGCAAATGGAAAAGAAATGCTTGTTCTTTCTGTGTTGGGATAGATAGGAAGGTTATCAACATAAGAGCCAAGGGAAAATTATGAGGCAAAATATACAACTTTGTAAACAAAGTCAATCACAGCAAAACATATCATGAAGCAAGGAGGTTTTAGACTTTGGGGAAAGGATTACTTAAAACCAAAGGATTGGCCTCTGGCATTTCCACTGTTACAGAGAGCAGCAACACTGAGCCAGGGGGTTGATTCACTGGGTAAGACACTCACCACACAAATATGAAAACTTGGATGTGAATCTCCAGAACTCACATAAAACTGGGATCCAGAAACTCACAAGTGTAGAGTCCTAATACTTCTCCAGGGAGCTGGAGTGTAGAGACAGGAGGATTTCTAGAAGCTTCCAGCCAACTGGCCAAACATTGTATGGAGTTTCCCTTGGCTCTGACAACTTTCCATAACAAGCAAGAGATTACATCTCAAACAAATGGGAAGTGAAGAGCAGTATCTMAGATTATCTCAACCTCCATACACATGTTGATGCTTATTTATACCTACATTTACATGCGTGAACATACACAAGGATTTCAAGGAATAACAAAACAAAACAATAAAGGTAAACAACCAAACTGTGGTATTTTGAGCATCCAAAGAAAAATGATCACTGGTTCTTTGAAAATGCCTTTTAGAGACCCATGCAAGGAAGTTGTAAATTGTGACTTCATTGAACAAATCCATGTTCCCCTGAAATGTAAACGTGTGCTCCATACTGCCAAGGAGAATATGCTCTACAGAGGAGCTAACAGGGGCAAGACTGACACTGGAGGGTAATTTCYAAATCGGTATATCACAAAGGACTAAAACTTTGCATAAATATTTGTGACTGTAGTTGATGTTTCCTWCTCAGGTTTCTAGTGGGCTATCACAGCAACGGCTACAGAAATTCATGCATAAGAGTGAAGGAYGATGCTGTAGAAAGAAGTCTCCAGCCAGATAGTGCCTTTTTCAATTCCTCAGGGCACAGTTCAAGAAACCTTATTTTCAAAGGCCAGGCAGAGTTTGAGTCAGGAGTCTGGCATCCATTGCCACAAGTTAGTTGGCTTAGTATTCCCACCATAAAAATCAAGATCATAATGCTACTTCAGCTATTGAAGAATA
>BDUI01028683.1:15047-29370 GCA_002335545.1 Apodemus speciosus | reverse complement strand
CTTCCCTCACATCTGGCAATACCCCAGGAGATCTATCAAGACTGGAGTTGTTGAGTTACTCCCCTCGGGACAAAGTTCCACAGACCTGAACTGTCAGTTTAAAAAAAACACATCGAAGCCATGATTACATGCACTAGTCATAATCTTGTTAAAGTCTGTATTTAATTAGGTTAATGCACAATCTAATGATCTTTTCTAAATTATCTGCTGTTCTGTTTTGGATGATAACTATTTCAGATCCATTACTTCTCAAACAAATAGAATAGAGCAGCATCCCTGTAGAAGAATTTTAATCCAACAACATGACTGCTCTGCCAAGGGATCACATTCAAAAAGACCTTCTAGGTCTATTTGATGTAGGCATGCCCTGGATTACAGTATGATCTGACAGGAAAACATACATGCCCTTAGTATACAACTTTACTCCTTAAAAGTTTAGGTAAGGGTAGTTTGTAGAAGGAAGAAGCCATGTTTAAAATGATGTCTAATTGGGGGCAGACAAAGTGATGAATCAGARAAGATTTGAGAGTWAGAGTGAGAAATAGGACATGCCCAACTCTCAGGAGATCAACACAGGAAAGAGAGGCTACCYAAGAGTTGCAAGAGAGAGAAAAGGGTGAGGGGTAATGTGTAGTGTKTTGTGTGTGGTGTGTGGTGGGTGTGTATGCCATTTTTACTGGGCAGTTTGACAGAAGCAAGTTACAGAGAGAACAGGATAGACACAGCTGAAGATAGAATGAGCCTGAGAATGAAAAGCCAGAAGATTAAAAGACATTGCCAAAGTCAATATGAGGACAGGTAGAACAATTCAGTCAGAAGCCAAGAGAAGCTGGATTGAATTAGTAGTCTTGGAAGATTAGAATTTACAGAGGCTATAAGCTTCCAGACCTAGGCTTAAGGGTAGTCAGAACAGAGAAGGAAATGCTCTGGGCTCCGCCTAAGCTTGTATTCCCACAGCTTTGACATGGTTCTACTCTCATCACTTCTCCTGAGTAAATACAAGTTATATTTTCACATCCCCTTCTCAAACAAATAGAATATTTACAAAACATTTTCTCTAGATGTCAATGTTGCTGGTGGCTACTTCAAAACTTATTCTTTAAAAAGTATGCAGATTTGGCCATCGAAATAGTTAATTGTGCAAAATTGCTTGCCACAAAATCTGATGATGATCCTGAACTGTCTTCTGGGACTCACATGATGGCAGAAGAGTAAGTGACTTGTGAAAGTTGCTTCCTGACAACTCAGGCTCATAAGCACATATGTGCTCATACACAAACTCTAAATAAACCACTAAATAAATGAATGTAACACTTATTGAATCCGTTAATAAAATGTTATTCTTTTATACTACTATGGTAAATATGAGGCAGAGTAAGATATCCTCAAAAAATTTTATTCATGTTGAAATAGAGAATCATAACCAAGTGTGTATTTCTGCAGAGAATTGTAATGAAAATGGGAAGGTTGTAGGGATATTTAAGAAAAGCTACCTTTCATTTTTTTTTTATAACCAAGAAACACAGCCTATCTTGTTCTCTGCTTAGAACAAGCTGTTATCTTGGCTTGCTTGCATGACTGGAAACACTACCTTACAGACATTTTGATATTGCTTGGGCAAAAGAAAGTCTGATACTTTTATTCTTCCAAGTCTACATGTTTTATGTTTGTCCTTCGTCATTTTTTATAGCTATTATAAAAAACTGTCACAGAATCCAGAAAACAAATATTGTTCTCATTTCAACTCCACGGGACTCAATTGTCCACTGTTCAATTTCTATGGCCATTTTCTTTGATTTCTAGAGCCCTAGATAAAGAGAATATTGCTGGCTCAAAAATTGTCTGGGTGACTATTAGATGGAGAAATATAATAAAACTCATGTTTCACAGTATATCTAAGCTCTTTCTTATTGATTTGTTTGAAACTATATGACTTTATTTACACAAACCAAAAATAAAATAATGAGCATATATGGATATGGATATAGAATGGGTTACATTGGTTTTGAAACACCAGAATATAAAGAACATRGAGATGTACCATATGTAAAAATTCAATTTACATATAAAAATCATGAGAATCTGAGTTGAGATTCCCCAGCATCTATATATTAAGTCAGGAACAATGGCTTATAAATCCATAATCCTTTATAGTGTAGAACAAATACAGATATTATAGACTAAATTCCAGCTAATTGTAATGAATGAAACACAACTGCATTGAGTGAGAGACTGTGTCACACACAAACACAAAACAAAACAAAAATATAAGAATAAAAAGGTAAAGAGAAACAAAGAAAGACAATCTCAGTCTTTGACCTCCACGCATGCATACAGATATTTATACACATGAACATATATGAGCACATTCACATACACAATACATGCATAATATTAGAATGGAATAAGCTATTAATTCAATAATAATAAANCCTATTAAAAATGGGGTACAAAGCTAAACAAAGAATTTTCACCTGAAGAAATTCAGATGGCTGAGAAGCACCTTAAGAGATGTTCAACATCATTAGTCATCAGGGAAATGCAAATAAAAACATCCCTGAGATTCCACCTCACACCAGTCAGAATGGCTAAGAATAAAAACTCAAGAGACAATGGATGCTGGCAAGGATGTGGAGAAAGATGAACACTCCTCCACTGCTGGTGGGAGTGCAAGATGGTACAACTGCTCTGGAAATCAGTCTGGTGGTTCCTCAGAAAATTGAGCATGACACTTCAGAGGACCCTGTCATACCACTCCTGGGCATATACACAGAGGATTCCCCTGCATGCAATAAAGACACATGCTCCACAATGTTCATAGCAGCCTTGTTTATAATAGCCAGAAGTTGGAAAGAGCCCAGATGTCCCTCAAAGGAGGAATTGATACAGAAAATGTGGTATATTTATACAATGGAATACTACTCAGCAATTAAAAATAATGAAGTCATACAATTTGTAGGCAATTGGTTGGATCTGGAAAATATCATCCTAAGTGAGCTAACCCAATCACAAAAGAATACACATRAAATGCAATCACTGATAAGTGGATATTAATGAGCCCAGAAGCTCTGAATACTCAAGGCACAATTAGGAAACCAAAGATTCCCAAGAAGGAAGTAGAGGACCCTGGTCCTGAAAAGACTGGATCTAGTTTTGTAGGAAAGTATCAGAATAGAGAAATGGTGGGGGGTGATTGGGGAATGGGCAGAGGGAAAAAGACTTATGGGACATATGGTGAGGGGGGAACTGGGAAAGGGGAAAGCCTTTGGAATGCAAACAAATAATATAGAAAATAAAAAACAAAACAAACAAGAAAAATAACCAATAATAGTCGGATTGTATTAAGCTTGTGAATTTCCTAACCGTGGGTTAATTTTTCATTTGAATTATATCAGACATGCATTTTCTTTTGTATAGTGGACCTCAAACACATACAGAAAGCAGTTGAATACCCTACAACATACATGATATTATTGTACACATGGACAGACTTTGACAGTCTGGTTGTTATTCTCTTGGTTAACAAAACTGTTTATTTGCTGATAATATGATTTTTTTCTGTAATGGTTTTCACAAGTGTTCTATAGCATTTCTTTAAAAATGCTTAGATTATGATAGCATGCATCTTTATTTCAGTTTCTTATAAGATATATCTTATATTTATATGAAGATTGTCTTTGGAATTTGAAGGAGAATTCCATTGATTCTATAGATCATATTTTATAGGATCTATATTTTAATTGTATTTATCTACGTGATTAGGAACATGAGAGTTATTTACAAATTAGTATCTTTAATATCCATATTATTCTATAATTTTCATTTTAGAGAGCTAAAACAAGATCTTTGTTGCTAACTTTATTACTCATGGCTCTTGCAGATAGGAGGATTTCTGATTTTAGTCATCATGTTAATTAATGATCTGTAGCAAATATCCTAATTTTATATACCAATTTTGCCTCTTTTACTACTAAGTAATTTTTGTAGTTTAATAATCTTTTCACCAAGTATTTAGCTATTTATATATACAGAATTATAATATTTGAAAACATAATTTTTAGATAGTCTTGCACTTTATTTTTTTACCTAATCTAATTGATGTGTCTAAAATTCTGGTGATACATTGAATACAGTAGTGATCAGGAGAACTTTCATTTCCACTTTCACAGAATTTGATTTCAGATTGTCTCCATGCTGTACAATGCTGCCTATGAATCTTTCAAATATAGAGGTTTATATGCTGATATTGTTGAAAGTTTGATCAATCTGTATTTAATGTATTGGGTTCTATTAAAGAGATGTTGATCTTTGTCAACTACCTCCAAGCATATTATGAAATAATATCATCATCTTTATACTAAATTCTAGCTATGTAGTATAACATCTTTATTGATTTCCATAGTTGGTCAATCCTTATATGTTTATGTTAAAATTAAGAATAATAAGAATAAATCATAGGATTCTGGCATAATAAACATATTATGAAAGGGATATCAGTCTCAAAATTCGGTTTATAATATTATTGTGTGTTTTTTTTAGTTAAACCAAAAAGTGTTTAGTCATCAGGGAAATGCAAATAAAAACATCCCTGAGATTCCACCTCACACCAGTCAGAATGGCTAAGATTAAAAACTCAGGAGACAGTAGATTTTGGCGAGGATGTGGAGAAAGAGGAACACTCCTACACTGCTGGTGGGACTGCAAGCTGGTACAAGCACTCTGGAAATCAGTCTGGCGGATCCTGCCCTGGCATTCCCCTACATTGGGGCATTGCGCCTTCACAGATCCAAGGGCCTCTTCTCTCACTGATGCCCAATAAGGCCATCTGCTGCTACATATGCAGCTGGGGCCATAGGATCCTCCATGTTTAATTTTTGGTTGGTAGCTTAGTCCCTAGGAGCTCTGAGATGTCTGGTTCATTAACATTGTTGTTCTTTCTATGAGGTTGTAAACCCCTTCAGTTCTATTAGTCCTTTCTCTAACTCCTCCATTGAGGAACCCATGTTCTGTCTAATGGTTGACTATGAGTATCAGCCTCTATATTTGTCAGGCTCTGGGCAGAGGCTCTCAGGAGACAGCTATATCAGGTTCCTGTCACCAAGCATTTCTTGGCATCTGCAATAGTTTCTGGGTTTGGTGTCTGTATATGAGATGGATTCCCAGATGGAGCAGTCTTTGGATGGCCTTTCCTTCAGTCTCTGCTCCACACTTTGTCTTAATATTTTGTTTAGACAGGAGCAATTCTGGTTTAAACATTTGGAGATGAGTACTTGGCACCATCCTCTGGATATGGTCTCTACAGGTTCTTCCTGCCCTTTGTTGGGCATTTCAGCTAATCTCATCCCTTTTGGTTCCTGGGAGCCTCTTGCTTTCCTGACATGTGGAACTTGCTGGTGTTCCCTATCACCCATTGCTACATACCTCTGTTCAAATTCCTGACCCTCTGTATCCCTGTCTCATGCATACTTGATCCTGACCTTTCTTTTTCCACCTCCCCCTCCTCTTTTTCTCCCAAGTCCCTTCCACCCTATACCACCTATGAGTATTTTGTTTTTCCTTCTAAAAAGGACTGAAGCATCCACATTTTGGTCTTCCTTCTCCTTGTGCTTCATATGGTCTGTGAATTGTAACTTGGGTATTCTGAGGTTTTTTTTGGCTAATATCAGCCTCCTCTTTACAATGTTTTCTCAAACCTTAGATAGGGGCGTGTTTTGTAGATGAGTACATTGGTAATCGGCTCCACACGATTACATTTTTTTTTTTTTATTATTGAAAAGGGAAGTAAAGGGAAGTAAAAACACTTTATGATAAAATTAAAGATTTACATTTATATTTTAGATAATCACATTAAAATTGACAAATTTTATGGAAAATTAAGGAGTAAAGTGGTAGACATGTAAAACATTGCTAAATTAATTGAAATATGGGATAGAAACATTTTATGATAGAACTGAAGATTGATGTGGAAAATATTTCTGATAAAATTATAGAAAATATAGAAAAACATGTTAAAATTGAAGATTACCTTGGAAAATTTNTAAATACCAAAATGTGTCAGTGTCAATTAAGGAACAAAGACAGAAACTGCTTCTTAGTGCAATTTAAGTGAAGAACGAGAACGAGTTTCTTTCTATCTTCACTGTGATTCCTTTGTGGTTTGGCTCATGTGTTGCCTGTCTGTTGTGTATGTGTGTAATTTGTTTTTATTTCCTGTCTGTTCTATAGATATTGTGCTAGTGTGTAGTGTGTCTGTCTTATTAATAGAGTTCTTTTCATTAATTACTAAAAAGCACTAAAAATACAGAAAACACTGTATGTGAAATGTACAAAGATATATTTTTTTTTCCGAGATCTTAAACAGAGTTTTTGTGAAACATGTTTCTTTACTGAGAATAGCAGTGCACACTACCACCAGATGTTATCCCTATACACACAGGTTTATTCTAATATTTATGGAATATTAGTTTTGCTTTAGATTGCTTTCAACCTGTTATTCCTTAAAAARTGGTTACATATATTATTCTAGGCCAGGGTCATGAAAGAGTATATAATATAAGAAGAAAGTTATACATTTAATTTAGTGTTTAAGAGATTATTGTAACTTAAATCCAAGGTTTACTAGTTTGGTTGCATTATTGTTTTAAAGACAGGTTATAATTTCACACGCTTAGTACACAGTGGATACCAGGTTGAATTCATAGACTTAAATGCTCTCAAGTTATATCATTKACTTAGCTAAACAATTTAGCAAAAGTTCATCACCTTTGAAGGAAATAGTATTTTTTTCAGAAAAATATAGTATCATAACTAGGATAACTAATTTATTTTGTTTGTTATGCACAGGAAAGAAAAGACTTTCTAAGTAGACCTTGATCAGCACAGGTTTTAAGATCATAATAAATGTAAGAACACTGTTATGTGAGTGAAAATTAACCCTTACAAAAAGGGAAGAAAATATTTTCTACCTAGTGTCCTGACAAATAACAAGAGGTAGTCCTGGGGGATGGTGTAAACCTTAGGAAAACAAACAACAGAATTATAAAAGTGAGCATTGACGTAAAGAAAGAGCTTCAGAGCTACCAATGAGTAAACCACCAACCAAAGATTATACATGGAGGGACCCATGGCTCCCACTGCATTTGTAGCCGAGGATGGCCTTGTTGGATATCAATGGGAGGAATGGCCCTTGGTCCTAGGCCAGCTTAATACCCCAGTTTAGTGGAATGCCAGGGCAGGGAAGCAGGAGTGGATGGACAGGTATGGGAGCACCCTCATGGAAGCAAGGGGAGGGAGTATGGATTGGGGGTTTCTGGAGGGGAAACCAGGAAAGGGTATAACATTTGAAATATAAATAAATAAAATATCCAACAAATAAAGAGGAAACATGGACAACCAAAGAGCAATTTTAAAGTGTTCAATATCTACAGCTATCAAATAAATGGAAATTTAAATGATTTAGAAATCTAATCATAAGGGCAAGGATAAAATGTTAAAAATAAGTGACTTCAGATGCTGGTATGGATGTGAAGAAAGAGAAACCCTAAATATACAAGATCTATGAAAATCAGAGTAGAGTTTTCTCACCAAGCTAGGAAAAAAATATAAAGTCTGATCCAATTCTGTTTATCCTGGACATATACCCAAAGGACTCTACATCTTACTATAGAAATGTTGATTTCCATGTTCATGATGCTTTGTTTACTGTATGCAAGAGGTAGAAGATGCCCATTAACAGAGAAATATATAATGAAAATGTAATACATTCACACAAKAGAATATTACTCTACTGTTGAGAAAACAAAATTGTGAAATTCACAATTAAATGAATAAAGCTAGAAATGACCATTCAGAGTGAGATAAATCTGTACCAGAAAGACAATTATTATATATTTCTCTCATATGTCGACTTTAGCATTAATGCCCTTGCTATATGTAGTGGAAATGGATTATTCTTAGAAATCAAGGGGTCATATTGTGGTAACTAAATGAGGTAGGAGGTCAGGGAAGAGAGTAGTATGACAAGGAATTGTGACTAAGAACCTTCGAAAGGTTGTACTACATAGTCACATTGCCGCCATTTTATCTGTAAGCAGACCTTCRTTCATTTAATTTGCTGATAACATAATGTAGTGTTCTAGAATATAACTGCAAATTAAAATTTTTTCAACCGTCCAGTCATATATTGTCAAGCTACATCATTATTTTCAACATGCATATTGTTAGTTACTTAAAACACAATGGAATACAACAGAATTTGAGACACTTAGATTAATGATAGTTTGCTAGCTTAGTTTTCTAGTTTTAAAGTTAAGTTTTGACCCTTGGGATATTAAGAGGAAGCTTGTTGATGGTTTGCATACTGTATTGATCAGGAGAACAGCATTCTAGGCAGAATGCATGCAATGAAATGTGGGTCCTTGTTTCACCCCACCTCTGGGGTGCTGGGGAGAAGAATCATTGAGTGCTAGACTGGGTTTATTCTACACCACTACNAGAATATTACTCTACTGTTGAGAAAACAAAATTGTGAAATTCACAATTAAATGAATAAAGCTAGAAATGACCATTCAGAGTGAGATAAATCTGTACCAGAAAGACAATTATTATATATTTCTCTCATATGTCGACTTTAGCATTAATGCCCTTGCTATATGTAGTGGAAATGGATTATTCTTAGAAATCAAGGGGTCATATTGTGGTAACTAAATGAGGTAGGAGGTCAGGGAAGAGAGTAGTATGACAAGGAATTGTGACTAAGAACCTTCGAAAGGTTGTACTACATAGTCACATTGCCGCCATTTTATCTGTAAGCAGACCTTCRTTCATTTAATTTGCTGATAACATAATGTAGTGTTCTAGAATATAACTGCAAATTAAAATTTTTTCAACCGTCCAGTCATATATTGTCAAGCTACATCATTATTTTCAACATGCATATTGTTAGTTACTTAAAACACAATGGAATACAACAGAATTTGAGACACTTAGATTAATGATAGTTTGCTAGCTTAGTTTTCTAGTTTTAAAGTTAAGTTTTGACCCTTGGGATATTAAGAGGAAGCTTGTTGATGGTTTGCATACTGTATTGATCAGGAGAACAGCATTCTAGGCAGAATGCATGCAATGAAATGTGGGTCCTTGTTTCACCCCACCTCTGGGGTGCTGGGGAGAAGAATCATTGAGTGCTAGACTGGGTTTATTCTACACCACTACYGTTGGTGCTGGGCTCCAGTGAACATCTGATACACCACTCATGTAGGAAAACCCAGCCTAGGATGTGGAAGCTACAGCTGGGGTTCCCAAGTTCGGAGATATTCTCTCACTGCTGGAAACTGCATGTTGAGAGAACAATAAGTCAGAGGTCCACAGGTACTGTATGAGGAGCCCAGGGCCAAGAATTCCAAATTCCTGGACATCTGGTACCCTGCTGGGTTATGGGGAGTTGGAAATAGAATTAGTGGTCCACAGGCCCGTAATGAGACTGGGGCTTGAGGGGGTAACTCTGGCTTAGCTCATATTAGAAAGTCTTTAGCTTAATGTTGGTTGTCTAGAGCTGCAGTGGGCATTCTGCTGGGGGATTATATGACATAGCTCGGTAGGTGAAAGCCTTCTCTATGCTCCCCACAGTAGTTCTTGATAAAAGAGACAGTCGTCGGTCCATACTGTTTATTAATTTTTCATTTTGGAAAACGAGTGCATACCACCTTCCCACATTGGACCTTAGATTATATACATTCGCAGTGAGGAATATCTGAGAAGGAAAGCTTATTGGTTAAACAATTGGGGTCTCTAGATAACTCATTAGCATGGAAAACTCTGTTCTGGGCTTCGTGACCAGGTCATGTTTGGGGCATGTATTCTAGGCCAGGAATCTGGTAGGGAGCAGGGAACTTCTTACTGTCTCACACGGGTGCCTGAGTGCCAGGTTTCTGATCCCAGTCAACCTTACTAAGTTTCCGGGCACTGTCCATCGCCCTGTACCTAAATGGTTCATTTAAAAAAAATTCTCCAATAATTAGTACAGAGATACTCGTGGACAGCTGAATACCAGCAGAAATGGAGTGAACTCTACTTTCCCTGAACTTTATCAGCTCAATAAACTGATAATGGTATAGTCACTGGGATCATGACAGTGTGAAATGCTGGAAACTGCATTCATTACTTCTGCATTTAAAATAATAATACTAATTATGAATTTATATGTGAAGAATTCTTTGTCAAATTTAATGTTAGGAAAGCAACCTCTTTCTGTATTCACAGAAGGTGATGCAATTACCTAGTGGTAAGAATTTATTCAACCCTAATTTCAGTAGGGTATTAGTCCTTTCCCCCTCCTTTTGCTATTGGTCATGGATCATTAAATGCTACTAATATTGTTATTCCAGTAGCTCTAAATAACAATAGGTCATAAATTACACATGACAAAATAGATTATTGTTATTGTCCAGTTGAGGTCAGTGAAGCCCAACTCTGATGTGGTATCTATAATTCTGCCTTTCTGTTATTGTATCTTGTATATGACTCTCAGATACCAATATGACCTTGTCACTCATGATATTGTTATCAATGTCTATTCAGCCATCTGTCTGTTGCCACTGCTTAGGGATAAATTGTGATTTCATTAGAATGTCATAATCTATTCTCACATTCCCTTTCCTTAATTTTTCTTTGTTAACTCCATGCTTCTTGCATTTCAATATAAAATATAATTTTTCAGCTCCATAATATTTTAGTATATTTTGAGTTGGTATATTATAAAATATTAACTCTTTCATCTTCTAGCCTGTCCATTTACCTAGGTGACTTTTTAATTCTTATCCAAAATTTTCTTTTACTTTTGGGGAAATATTTGTAAAACTGGATTTACTTTTATGATACTCACTTTCTTTTACATCTGTCTTCATCTATTAGCCATGAATCCTCAACACAAACCATGTTCTATATTTATCTTTCTATTCCTAAAATTTGTCATGTTACCTGACAAATCAAGCAACATAATAAGTGTATAAATGAAGACAAAACTCATCTAAAGTGCTGCCATTTAAACAATGTTAGAAACTGTGTATCACACTTTCATCACAAGTTTTGAGATATATTTAGTCTAGTTATTATGGTTATTATCATTAGCTAAAAGAACAGGTTGATTGCAAGCAGTTGCTTTTACACACATTGATGTGGGAAAATACCCGAGAAAAACAAGAGAAAAGTTTGCTGTTGTTATTGTTGTTCTTGCTAGTGTTGATTTATGCTCAAGATATGAAGATACATCTATCATTGTATGTAAAATATGGTCATTTTGTTTCACAGTCTTTCTTTTTAATTGAGTCTGAGACTATTCCAAATACATTCAAGTTGACAATTAGTACTAACCTTTGTAGGGTTGACCTGTTATAATTTAATCTTCTTCACTAAACATAAGGCCCATATCTTAAGCCCAGAAAGTTATGTATTTCTAGTTCTGACTACCTTGGTGACTAAAACATGAAATCATCCTATAGATTGGGTCCTATAGATTGAAATCAGTCTGGCTGGTCAACAAGGAAAGATATTCGGACTTTAGCAAAAAATACCAAATCAAATCAACCAAGCACTCGGTTAAACAAACCAACCAAAAACAAAAAACAAAAAAAAAATTGGCTTATTTACTAAGTCATATTTGAGACGCAACTTTTTGAACGTTAATACTTAATTGCTAATGGACAATAGCATTGCATCTACTATAAAAGTTTCAAGTAGTTTCAGACATTTAATTTCTATTCATATTCCTTTCATGAATTTGAAAATTTATGAATCATCAAAATTCAGAGGAGCCTGTGGAAAACAGCCAGAAAGCTGAGCCATTCTAAAGAAATAGAATTTATATTGAAGTAAAATTTCAGAAACTGGGAGGAACAGCAAAACTTGCTTCTGTGATGCTCCGTATAGATGACAAATATAAATTTTTTCAAGAAGTATTTTGGAAGAGATGTTTCTTTTTACTAAGTTAAACATTTCACATATTAAATAAAGATGCCAGATTTTCTAACTTAGAACACTTGAAAAACACAATTCTATTTCTATTCCTTTTTATAAATAATGTTTCATATTTATTAGCATTATCATAAAATAAAAGTAAAATAAATGTGAATGGGATTAACTATTATTTATATTCTCTCTCTTTCTCTCTCTCTCTCTACCTCTCTCTCCCTCTCTCTTACTCTCTCTGTCTGTCTCTTCCCTTAGTTTCTCTGTAAATAAAGTTTCTCCTTCTTCTTTCTTGCTGACTACTACAATGTTGTATATACACATGGTACAATTTTTAGCATATTTATCTCTTGATTAGAAACTAAGTTGCTGACCCCTGTGGTTAAATTAGGGAAAGGCTGCACAAAGCTGAAGATAAGGGTAACCTTGTAGGAGGACCAGCAGTCTCAATTAATCTGGTCCTGCAAGATCTCTCAAATACAGGACTACACATGCAGCATACACCAGCTGATATGATGCTCACAACACATRTACAACAGAGGACTACTGGGTCTGGGTTCAGAGAAGATGYACCTAAACCTCAAGAGACTGGGGGACCCATGGTGTTTAAAGGTCTTGATGGGTGGGTGGTGGGTGATAGGAATATCCTCGTGGAGACAGTAGGGTAGGGAGGAGGTATGGGATGTAGATCGGTCAGAGGAGGGTGAACTGGGAAGTGGGGAATAAAACCTGGAGTGTAAAAGTAAATAAATAAATAAATAAATAACTACATACATGCATACATACATAAACAACAAAAAAAGAAACTAAGTTGATTCCATATTCTAAGAAAAGGTAAAATCAAAATTATTATGACCCAAAATTCTTCATCAGTTTTTAACCAGAGGAAATATAAACAGTATATGAAGTACAATCTTCTATGCCAACATTTAAAATAGTCAAATTATTGAATCAAATTAGTTAGGCCCTACCACCCTTAGGCCCTACCACCATGATGGACATGACCTCTAGACCTCAACCACAAGGTCATATAAACATTTTCTTATATAAATTGCCTAAAGCATCATGTCTATTGTCAACAATAAATGGTACCTAAGATATTAACAATCTAGAAGATACTGAAGAAGTAGCACTAAAAGTATGCTTAATGATAAAATCATTTACTAAGATTAAATATTTAATCTTCCTAAAATGCCAATTTTCTAGCAATGTTTATGCAATATGACCTTTCCTGAATCTCTTGAATTTCTCAGCATAAAATTACACACTGTGAATGAATTACATTCATTTTATCTAATCGTTGCATTTGCCGTGGCATCTTATTACAGCAATGCAAAAGGAATTAAGACATTCAGTTCAGGGCAACTCGTGATGCCCATATACATATGTGTATAACACATGACTATACTATGGCATAGTCAACCTTCTGGGTGCCACTCTATTAAAAAAAATCCTGGTCTAAAGCCATGTCGATAGTTTCTCAATTACTGAATCAACTTAGGCACTAACACCTACCCTTAGGTGCTGCCACCATGATGGACTCTGCTTTCTGTGTTAAATGGTGACTGTCTTGAYCTTGAATTAATCTACACAGGGAAGCATAGGGGCTACTGGTTCATGAAAACAGTGATGCTATCCTGTGTAGAAGATAACTACCTCAGCCCTTTCAACCTCTGTCTCTTACATACTTTTTGTCCCCATTTCTTCAAAGGTTCCTGTGTGTATGGATGTGTGGGAGAGAGATGTGCTACTTGTAACTGAGAATTTCCCAGAAATTTATTGCCTGCATGTCTAGTTTTGAGTTTCTACCTTAAGCAGCATACACTATCTAAGAACTATAGTAAGAAATAGATCTGATAACATAGGAGAGTCGCAGTAATCTATGAGTATAAATATGCAAATTTAGATGGTATATTGATGCTGGGGGAAACCCTAGAGAACATGGGCACAGGGGGAAAGTTCCTGAACAGAACAACTATAGCTTATGCTCTAAGATCAAGAATTGACAAATGGGACTTCATAAAACTACAAAGTTTCTGTAAGGCAAAAGACACCATCAGAAGGACAAAACTGCAACTAACAAATTGGGAAAAGATCTTCGCCAACCCCATATATGACAGAGGGCTAATATCCAATATATACAAAGAACTCAAGAAGTTGGACCCCAAAAAAACCAAATAAACCTATTAAAAATGGGGTACAAAGCTAAACAAAGAATTTTCACCTGAAGAAATTCAGATGGCTGAGAAGCACCTTAAGAGATGTTCAACATCATTAGTCATCAGGGAAATGCAAATAAAAACATCCCTGAGATTCCACCTCACACCAGTCAGAATGGCTAAGAATAAAAACTCAAGAG
>BDUI01028652.1:21392-33160 GCA_002335545.1 Apodemus speciosus | reverse complement strand
TAAACAGAAGAGATAGGAAAGATACTAGATATTCATAAAAGTAAAACTGTACCAAGAAAATTGCAATTCTTAACATTTATGTAACAATGAAACAAACCCTAAGTCCATAAAATAAACACGACTAAAACTTAAATCATATACTGACCTTCAAACACTGATACATGTGATACTTTATTACCATACTCACAACAACAAAAGGTCATCCAGACAAAAACTAAACAGAAARATATTGCAGCTAACTGGCATTATAAACCAAATAGTCTTAACAGATATTTACAGAAAGTTTCAACAAAACACAAAAGTATATATCTCTTCTGAATACCCCATGGAACTTTCAACAAAATTGTTAACACATTAGGATACGAACAAGTCTCAACTGAATCAAGAAGATTGAAATCAGACAAAATATCCTTTCTGACCACYAAATATTAAACTAATATATCAACAAAAAT
Organism: Apodemus speciosus; assembly: GCA_002335545.1. Lineage (NCBI taxonomy): Eukaryota > Metazoa > Chordata > Mammalia > Rodentia > Muridae > Apodemus > Apodemus speciosus. The sequence goes on along the minus strand of BDUI01028652.1, from coordinate 32,708 downwards.
AGAAACAAAAAAGTGTTTACAAACTCATGGAAACTGCACAACTCACTACTGAATAACAAAACTGTTCAAGACATAAATTAAGAAAAAGCTGAAACATCAGTAGAAGTCAATGGAAATAAAACCACAACACCCAAAATAATCGGGGTGCAATGAAGRMAATTCAAAGAGGCAAGATCCTGAATAAAGAAATTTGAGAGATTAAATACCAATAACTTAATAGCACACCTAAAAGATCTATAACAAAAAGAAGTAGGTATGCCCAAAACATTCAGGCAGAAAGAACTAATCAAACTTGTAGCTGAAATTTAAAAGAAAAGAAAAGGAAAGGAAAGAAAAGAAAAGAAAAGAAAAGAAAAGAAAAGAAAAGAAGGAAAAGAAAAGAAACAAACAAAAAACAATACAAACACAAACAAAAATAAAACAAAGATTTGGTTCTTTGAGAAATTCAATAAGATTGAAAAATAAGACCTCATCCAAGTTAAAGGCATACAGTGAATATCCATATTAATAATTAGAAATTGAAGTAGAACATCACATCACATTCAAAGGAAATCTAGGGAATTATAAGGACATATTTTAAACACCTATATTCCATCAAACTAGAATATCTAATAAAACAGATAATATTCTAGACCTGTGCCACCTACCAAAAGTTAAATCAAGATCAAGATAATCTATCTAATAGACTTATAACACATAGTAAAATAAATGTAGTCATTAAAGTCACCCAACAGTAAAAAAAAAAAAGAACAATGGCAAGTTGATTTTAACAAGTAATTCTAACAGAAATTCAAAGAGTCACTGTCAATCAACATTCCTCAAATTATTTCACAAGTTAGGAAAAGAATGAATATTGTCCAATTCATTTAAAAACAACAGGGTTACTTGGTACCTAAACTACATAAAGACCCAACAAAGAAAAAGAATTATAAACCAATTCACCTTATAAACATAGATGCAAAAGTCCTCTATAAAATAYATGCAATGCAAATCCAAGAACATTTCAAAATGATTGTCCACCATGATTAATTGAGCTTCTTCCCAGAGATATGGAGATGGTTTAACATAAATAAATCAATTAATGTAATCCAACAAATAAACAAACTAACAGATAAAAAGCACATGATCATCTCATTAGATACAGAAAATCCCTTTGACAAGATCCAACACCCATTTATAATAAAAATCCTGAAATGACTGTGGATAGCTTAACATAATAAAGGCAATTTACATCAGACCATGACTCTCATCTAATTAAATGGACAGAAATTCAAAAAATTTCACTAAAATCAGACAAAAGGCAAGGCTGCCCACACTCTGCATATCTATTCAATATAGCTCTTGAAGTAATAGCTACAGCAACGAGACAAAAGGAATATAAACTGTTAGACTAGAAGTCAAAGCATCTTTATTTCCAGATAATATGATCATATACTAATTACCATAAAATTTCCAGATATTTTTATTCATTTTATACCACAATTACAGCCCCACCCCTCCTCTTGGTCCCTACCTCACAAAACCCCTCTCCCCTTCCATTTCCTCTTTTCCTCTGAGAGAGGGAAGGTCCCACATTAATATCACCCCCATGCTTGGTCTTTTGTTGGTGGTTCAGTCTATGGAAACAACCAAGAGTCCAGGTTAGATGATTCTGTCGGTCTTCCTGTGCCATCCTTAAATCCTTCAAGTCCTTCAATATTCCCTCCAACTATTCCACAAGACTCCCCAAGCTCAGACTGATATTTTGCTGTGGGTCTCTGCATCTGTTTCCATTGGCTGCTTGGTGGAGCTCTCAGAGGACATTAATGCTAGGCTCCTGCCTACAAGCATAATAGAGTATCAATAATAGTGTCAGGAATTGGTTCTTGGCCATGGGTTGGGTCTCAAATTGGGCCAGGCATTGATTGGCCATTCCCTCTGTCTCTGTTCCATTTTTGTCCCTGTACATCTTGTAGGCAGTGCAAATTTGGGSTAGTAGGGTTTTAGGTGTGTACATGTCCGTTATTTAGGGGTGAATCGGAGGGACCTCCAATTCTATTTTAATTACTGTTCTGAGTAAGATTCAATCATCTCCCCTTGGGACTTCCATGGGAGTTTGTCTTGGGGAACAAACTACTCTTTTATAAAAGAATTTATTTATTCATTCATTTATTTATTCATTTATTTATTTATTTATTATTTACACTCCAGCTTTTATTCCCCCACCCCTGTCTACTCTCTGACTGTTCCACATCCCATACCTCCTCCTCACCACCCTGTCTCCATGGTGCCTCCACCCCTCATCTCCCAACCCGCACACCACCTGACCTTTAAACTCCCTGGGGCCTCTAGTCTCTTGAGGGTTWGGTGCATCATCTCTGATTGAACACAGATCCTGCAGTTCTCTGCTGTATATGTGCTGGGGGCCTCATATSAGCTGGTGTATGCTGYCTTTTTGGTGGTCCAGTATTTGAGAAATCTTGGGGATCCAGGTTAATTGAGACTGTTGGCCCTCCTATGGGGTTGCCCTCCTCCTCAGCTTCTTCCATATCTCCTCTAATTCAACCACAAAGGTCAGCACTTCTGTTCACTGATTGGGTACAAATATCTGCATCTGACTCTTTCAGCTGCTTGTTGAATCTTTCAGAGGAGTGTCATGATAGGTCCCTTTTTGTGAGTGCTCCATAGCCTCAGTAATAGTGTTAGGCCCTTGGCTGGATCCTCCTTTGGGCCTGTTGTTCGTTTCCTCAGGCTCCTCTCCATTTCCATCCCTGTACTTCTTTTAGACAGGAACAAATGTGGGACAGCAACCCCTCTCCTGCATTTGATGCCCTGTGGTCCTGCTGGAGATAGGCTCTATAAGTTCCCTCTCACTGCTGTCAGGGCATTTCATCTAAGGTCTCTCCCTTTGAGTCCTGAGAGTCTCCCACCTCCTAGACCTCTGGTGCATTCTGGAGGGTTCCCCCAACCTCTATTCTCCTGAGGTTGATTGTTTCCATTCTTTCTGCTGGCACTCAGGGCTTCAGTCCTTTTCCATCACCAAATACTAGATCAGGTTCCCCTCTTAGTGGGTAAAAGTGCTTGCTGTCAAACAAACTACTTTTAATGGTACACTGCTTGCTGAGAAGATGACTAGAATATGAACTCAATAGCATCTTTAGAGGTTCTTTGTTTCATAATGTCATGACAAGGTGTTCTGTTCCCCCATATAGGTTTTGCATATATATTTTTACTTCTGATTTTTGTACAATTATGGGATTCCTGAATATGCAAATGAGTGTGTTTTTGCATCTATATCTGTTTCTTATGTCTTTTCTTGGGCTCTTTCCCCTTAGACTATTTTTTGGTTTTATTATGATTTTTTTTTCTCTTATTAGATTTTATATTTTATCCCTTAGATTCCTGCTTGTTTTCTAATGATAAACAAAAAGGGGTGGATAAGGAAAAGAGGAAACATGTAGAAGAACTGGGTGAAGTAGAGGTAGTGGAATGGTAATCACAATAAATTGAATGGAAAAATATCTATTTTCATATATTGCTATATTAATTCACAGGAGCCTTGCACAATTTCCATCAGAGAGGTTCCATCAGCAATTGCTGGGAGCACATACAGAGATTCACAAGGAATCATAAGTTGGAGCTTTGGAAATGCCCCCAAAAAGAGGTAGAGAAAGGATTGTAGGAGGCAGAGAGGTCGAGGACACCTGAAGAATGCCCACAGAATAAACTAAGCAGGGCTCATGGAGGCTCACAAAGATTAAAGTGTTAATCACAGAGCTTGCTTGGGTATTCAATAGGTCTGATACACATATATTACAGTTGTCAGCTTGACTTTCTTGTGAGACTCCTCTAACAGTGGGAATAGGGGTTGTCTCTGATTCTTTTTCCTCTTACTGGGTTGCCTCATCTAACCTTAATATGAAGACATGTACCTAGTAGTACTGTAATTTGTTATGCTGTGTTGCCGGGGGTCTTCTACTTTCTGAAGGAAAATGGAGGAGTAGATCTGGGAAATAGGGAAGTAGGGGAAACTGTGATCAGAATGTAATATATGAGAGAAGAATAAATTTAAAAAATAATTTAAAAATCAATTTTCACAAAAGAAAGGAATAGTAGTATAGACCAAAATCTTGTACTTGGATATAAAAACGTAGTAGAAATTGTACCATTAATGCTACTTATTATAATTTACTTCTAGAATGTAAATATTCATTTCTCATAAAAATTTATGATCCTTTGTAAAAAATATTAAAAAATTTAATGTGGTCACTGTAATGAGGATAAGTATGGTCTAAAGAGGTTTAGGGACTGAAAATAAATGTCTGAAGCAGCTCAATAGTTCTTAATGTGTGAAATTAAAAAAAAATAAACTTCTACCAAGGGAAGGTCTGTGGGTTAGCAATTTTCAAATGTGTGCCTACTGGGTCCAGTATTTATACTGTTGACAATTACTATAGGATCAATGTAGTATTTAATATTAACAATCACCAGTACTATACATAATATCAAATTTACATGGGAATATCTCATTTGTAAGCATGTTAATCATTTTATGTCCCTTTTTTCTCTTTTCATTTTATTCATGGTATGGAAGATTTAACCTACAGCTCCATACTTGTTGGACTACACTTGTACTATCACTAACCTGGTCCATTTTTCTTGCTTTAAATTAGTCCTTTATACTTTTGAGGATGAAATACTTTCCTCTATTTTGGATATCCAAAGTAAAAATATGAAAGTGGTACAATTTTTAAGCAAAGCCAAGCATAATGCACTTACTTGCTGGTACATGTACCTGTACCTTTACTATATAAACCTAGTGTTTACTATATAAAGCATGCATTAGATAATGATTTGAAAAATACACAAAGTCACAAGGATAAGATTGTTCTGCTGCCAGATTTTGTGCTGTCCAGTGTTTCTATACCTGTGCACTGGAAACACCATCTAGCAATTTTGCATTGCTTTCTATACAGAAAATGCTTATGCATCTGGCTAAGGGCCAGCTTTGCAACTAACATACAAATGCAACTGTGCTCTGACCTGGACAAGCATTCCAAGATCACATAACCACTTACACCAGGGAAGCTAAGTGCAGCCAAAGATTTCCAATAAAACACAGCATGGCAAGGCATATTCTCATTCAGCTTCCTATTAAAAAACATTTTAATAAATAATGAAACAGGAAACATCATCAGGCTAATAATGTCTGGCTTCCTTTCACGTGATGTCAGCTAGTGACTAGGGTAAGAGTCTCATATTCTGTGGCTTCACCATTAATATGTAAAGTTGCTGTAGTGTATTGGAACTGCTAAAGTTAAACTTTCGTAAACAAAATTTTTGAATTTATTCTACAACTTGCTTAATTTTTTCTATATTCCCATACATTATTAAATAACTGTGTGCAAGGAATTGTGTTTGAGGGTAAAAATACAAATGTAGTAGAAAGATAGTCTTTATAGGATCTCAGGGGAAAATTCAAATTTAGCATAAAAAAGTKATATAAATCAGGAATACCATAGGGACAGCAAGAGAGTTCTGACCCAGCTCTAATATTTATAACATGTGTTGTCAGTCTTGCTTGGGTGAAGAGGACAACACCTGGCAGAATACTTACAAAACACAATGACATCTGAGCTGTCTCAGCAAGAAACAGGACTACAGCTAGAAAGAAGCAGTCCTAAGAGATGTGATTCTCCTTCAGAAAATTACAAATATATAACAAAATAAAAGGTTATCCAAGAAATGGAACTCAGTGGGTCATGAGTCAATGCATTACCTAATGCACAATGGGGAGCTTAGGGTTTGCTTATACATGTCATTTGAAGAATTACATTTTAGTCCTGTGAAGTAGATGCAATAATTTTACTGGTTATTGTGGATAAAAGATTCCTGTGTGCTGAATAGTTCAGTATCCTCCTCAACATAAAGCTAAAGAATTTGAAACTGAATAAATTTTTGACAAAATATGCATATTTCATTCGAAAGTCCCTGCAGATATGGAAATACAATAAAAGAATGATGAACTTGGGACAATTAACAGCAGTTGGTACTACAAAAGAGATCGCAGAACCTGATAATAACTATTTGAGATAAAATGGAAAAAATTCAAAATAGTGGGCAATTACCAATGATATATAACAAAAGAAAATGCAATTCCAAACAGTCCTGTTTTTCTCTAGAGACTGAGGTAAAAGTTGGGGTCATGTTGATTACACAGCTGTCCACTGTATCTAAACACTATCATGCATAAATTGCTGAACTTTATTTTTTATAAAATATATGCATTAAAACCATATTAAGTAACAAAATTATTTAAACAATGAGTAACTGTCCATTTGGAAATTCAAGGTTTGATTTTTCACTGCTAATAATTTTTACATAATACTAAAAAGAATGACTTATTTTGCTAAATTTAACTGTAAAGATGCATTTCTCTTGCACTGGTATTGCAAAAATCTTGTAGAGCTGCTGTTACATGCATATTTAGGTGACATTTAAATATATTTGAAAATATATAGGACAAGATGCATCAACATGATCTGCTATACAWAATAAGTAATGTGAATTGCCTGTTTGATGACAAAAATTATTTAAGATTTCTATAAATCCAGACTAAGTTCAAATTTTACATTAATTCTGAGATTCTAGGACTGAAAGTCTAAAAAGCCATCTTCCCAGAAAGGCGGTTTAAAATTAAAATACATTATCCAACCATTAAAGCCGTGTCCACCACTAATAAAAAGTTGTTATTCAGTGAATTTTATTTAAGAAMTATTTTATTGTAAAAGTAAAACTTTTAAATTAAGGCAGATATATATAATCAAACACAACCATGTTTTCCTTAAGCTAAGCATTTGAAGGCATTATATTTCTCTAGCAGTATTAATCTTGAACTGTTCCCTTCTCATGTCTTCTACCCTTTTCCTTAGGAAGAACAATAATATTTCCTCTCAACAGAACAAGAGAAGTGGCACCTTTCCGGAAAATGCCACTGTAGCACATTACAAAGAGCATGGAATGAAATATGTTCATTCATTAAGACCAGCGCATGCTGGCACGTGTTAAATGGGGGTTAGAAATTAAAACAGAATGCCAAGAACATAAAGGGTTGCAATGAAATAAATTACATTGAAATTCTTTCCTTATCACTTTATTATGCAAATGAAATCTCCTTGAGTTTGTTATATTTGGAAATCAGGACTGGAAAGAGTATTGAAGGCTTAAATCTTTCATTACTGTGAGCATAAGCATCAGTTTGACACTTTGTTGTATACTTGCAGGCTAATTCTATCAGGTAAAGCCAACCAACCCAAAAATTAAATGGAAGGTGAGAAGGAAAGGGAATTAAATTGCCTTATTTGAAAAGCATGACTTTGTATGCTATTCTCAATGGATATGGATTTTTGTAAACAAAAAGCAGCAGTAATGGTATCATTTATTTTAAATCTTGGTAGATATTACCACACATCCTTTTGTAAAGGAAAAAGGAGAACTTTGGAGATGGAAATATTTCAATAGCATTCCTAATTATATTTTGTCAAATACTATAATAATGTGCAAAATAATGCTTTGGAAATTTCATCTCAGCCTGAAATTAATAAAAATAAAAGTGGCATTTGTATTCACACAGAAAATGTATCTTCGAATACTTAAGAAAACTACTCAATTTTTCTATTCATAATTAATGCCTTATTTCACCCTGGGTAGCAGAAAATCAGTTTATAAACTTGTTTTCAAGCTTCCTTTTTTAAATGTTTCATTCAGTTTAATATTACTTAGCCATCTGGTTTGTTTTTGCTGTTTGCTTTTTGTTTGATTGTTTTGTTTTGGGGTTTTTTTTGGATTATTTCTAAGTAGAAATAAGCAAATTTTCTTTCAGCAAATTTAACTGAAACATAATTTAAATGAAACGTAACTCTCTTTGGTTTCATTTTCAATGTTAATAAAATTCTCAGCATTTCAAAAACTCATATCACTTTAAAAACTCTCAGCAATCTAGCACAGAAAATGTCAGAACTTCTTATGGAATAAATTCTTGCTCTCCCCAGACAGGTTAAGAACTTCAGTTACTTCATCCAAAAACTTGACATACATAGGGAGATGCCCTCTAGGGCCTATAATAGCATTCCTTGTAAAGGGCATTTCCACTGGTAGGTTTCCCATGCTTCAGAGGAAAGCCCCAAACCAATGAACATATGTACAGCACTAATTAGACTTGGTGGATTCTCAAAATACATTACAGCACGATATGACTCTCAGAAGAAAACACGTTGTAAATGATAAGTATAGAAGTGAAGAAAAGAAGAGGTAGATATGAAGTTTCATTTTTTTAAATGTATAAACTTTTTAAAAATAAAGAAAAAAGATCCTGTCATTTGTTATGCGAAGGTATAAGTTACATATTCTATAAACATTCATGAAAATAAAAATTAGTCACATTTGTTGAGTTAATTAAACATCTCTGAAAGTCAATTCAAAATTCCAGCTCTGTGATACCTCTTCAAGGAGACAGAGGTAGACTTCAGCCAAGATCCATACTAGCATTTTGACMTTTAAGCTTCTCACCTATAAAACAAGGTAGTTATCTATACTGACAGATGCTATGCAAACCTGATCTTTTCCTGTAACTATTTCTTCTGGGTTTTACTGATTACAACAGATGAACTCGCTGATAGATGACTGCTGAACTTACAGCAGAATTTGCAGTTATCAGCAACCTACTTAGAGACTTGTGAAACAGCACTTTGCAGTTTGTATCATAGTCAAAAATGACTCAGTTACATTTATAACTTTGACGGTTTGAAATTCATTTTACTGAAAACAGATCAATATTTAAATAAATTTAGCAGTGTTTACTTACTAAGATGAGCCAAGGGCATTTCCATCGAAGCAAATGGATCATAAAGTTTTATTCTACCATATAACTTGCCTCTGTGCCTGTCATTTTGATTCCTAATGTTTCACCTGCCTGAAATTATACATTTTAGGATTGTGTTCTTTCCCTTGAATTGGAATAAAATGTGAGAGAAGAAAATGTTAATATCTCCAAGACCACATTTGTTAGTGCTGATTGTCAGGCTGCAAGAATATCAGAATACTGAAAATGCCCCCCAAGAATATACAAGAAAGTGGGTATTCTCTTTGTGAATGTCTTCATCTTGAGATCAGGACAGAGAATGTGATTCCTCACCAGTCTCACAAAAATATTGGAAAATAAGATGCATATTTGGAAGAATGCATATGTTATGATGCATATATTGTAATAAAAGTGTGGAAAGAAATGTGTCTATAATACAATCCCTGGCAGAATCCTTATGAATATGGACCATGAGCCCCATGCCAGTCACTCTAAAACATTCTGAAASCTGAAATGAGAACCTGATACATTACATTGTAAGACTCAGAGGAGAAAGGACAAACTGCAGTATTAGTCATGCATTATACTTTCTAATAACCAAGTCTCAAGAAAAAATCATAATTATCAAAGCTATTTGCATAAGATTATATAGATATTCAGTTGTTATACAGTGATCGATCCTCTTCTTGGTCTTTATAAAAATGATCTGAGATATAAGTAGGACATTAACCCATCATGGCTGTATCATCACTTATCAAACTTTTAAGAACTTTCCCATTTAATAATATGTGAGAATAACTTCTCCTTCAAGTACATGTTTTAAAATATTTCAACACAAAGTATCATGGAAAAATTGCAACACATTTTAACAGATAAAACAAAGCTYCTCTAGTTGTTAAATGAGTTAGTGGCTTGCCCACTCCATCCTGTACCCAAGATGTTCTAACTACCATCTTGAGTACTCAGAGCCCTAAGCAACCAAACTTGCAAACCCCTTTGTTTGACTCTTAGCCCAGAGGAAGGCCCCTTCTTTTATTCCCCTGCCTCACCCCAAACTATTTCCACTCTCTAAAACATACCCACTAACCCTCCAATGGAACAAGGATATTATAAGTTCTATTTACAAGTTGTGACAATAACTTCCTGCCAGTTGATTTTCCAGCCACTTGTCAGGTTTCATGATTTTGCACAGCAGTTATACTTCTTATGTTTATCTCCGACCTTAAAGCCTTCCTGTTTTAAATCATGGCGTTCCACTGATTTTAAAATTATAAGCGAGAATTCAGTATCTGTTATAATGATTTGACCACTGTGCTGCCAGACTTGATCTTAGAGTTCCAAAAGTCTCTGCTCTCAAACATTGTCAAATAGTGAATTTTCCTAGACCTTAGCAGATAAGAGCAGATCATGTGCCCACATGCATCTACACGCTGTACCAAAATTATAATTCAGCATGTAGCCCATGAAGTTTGTTTTCTACATTGGCTGGAACCTCTGCACCTCTATCATTTAACTGAACATACCATCACATCCTGCAGAGAAGCAAGCTCCGTGATATCCYATCATGTTCAGTCACAAAATAAAAAACACGGGAGAATATAGTCTATGTGCCACTTGCTTTTTACAGAACTGTGACCAGTTTTGAAAAACTGCAACTTTTACAATTTTTTTTCCTAGAAAAATATATGACTTAATCAAAAGCTGACTTTGCATTCCTCTACAATTACCAGCTTCACTTTTTCCCTAATGAGACTGAATCATGAAAAATGTCTAGAATCATAATACAAATATTTTATTTATACATATGATATTATGTACAAAGATTCTACCAAAAATGATTATAGTTTGCATTTGTATTTTCAGAGCTGTTATTGAATAAATAGCTCAACCCTTGAATGTCCTTTTAAGCATCCAGGCATGTCAATATCTATTAAAATTGATGAGTGCTACAGAAAGGTATTAGAGAAAGAAATGCACTCAGTTACTAGTTTAGACAGAGGACATAATCTCAGGCCCCAAATGTGAATCTATTATAATTCAGTCCTGAATATCCAGTCTTTAGTGCCTCTTGTTCACTTACACATATTGATCTTTTCAAAAGTAAGGAAGCTTTTATTGCCACATCAATTTCTGATCCTCTGCCCTTCAGCAACCTTAAACATTACTTAACCAATTGTGGCTAACTGAATGACCAGCTTTACAAAAATACCCGTACTTAAAACTCAAAGCTATTAAGTTTGAAGATTTTATAAAAAGTAATTATGAATTTGTTTTTAATGATTGCATTTAAGCTTTCCTTAGATGACTATAGTAAAAGTAATCTAAATCTGAAATAATATGATAGAACAATAGCTCAAATTGTGTTTGATAAATATTTACAATTGCTATTTGTCAGTCAAATAGCAAAAAAATAAATAAATAAAAATACAAATGAGCAATAAAACCAGCAGTTTCCAAGTGTTCATCATATACTAAAG
>BDUI01028634.1:8103-22352 GCA_002335545.1 Apodemus speciosus | reverse complement strand
TTTCTGAGTTCAAGGCCAGCCTGGTCTACAGATCAAGTTCCAGGACACCCAGGGCTACACAGAGAAACCCTGTCTGGGAAAAAAAAAAAAGAATATTAAAAAGAAGTTTCCAGGGGACTGAAAAGATGGCTCAGGGGTTAACGCGTGGATTGCTCTTCTGAAGGATTTCCTGTAACTCCAGTTGGGTGACTCACACACAACCTCCCATAACTCCAGCTCAGGGAACCTGACACCACTGGCCTCTGCAAGTGCACACACACACACACACACACACACACACACACACGATTAAAAATAAAATGAATCTTTAAAGATGTCCCACACTGCAGATGTCGCTCAGTTGTTAGATTGCGTGGTTGGCCAGGTGGTGCAGACCTGTAATCCCAGCGGAGGTACAGCCACGCTCTCTGAGAATTTATTTTTAAAACTATAATCATAGAGTCAGCAGGATGGTAAAGGTCTTCCCATCAGGCATGACGACCTGAGTTTAATCCCTAGGACCGACAGGGGCGGGGCAGGGGGAACYGGCTCCTCAGGGTTGTCCCTGATCTTCACTTGAACACTCCTGGATAAGTTAATATTTTTTTTTTATTTTTAAAATGATTGCATAAGAAGAGAATAGTATGAAGAATAGCTCTCGATGGGGCTTATCTTGTTCTCCATTACACCTTGGCAATGCCTGAAGATATTGCTATCTTATCACAACTGGGGCAGAGACACTAGCGTCGACTGGGTTGTCAGAGATGCCAGTGAGCACCTCCAAAACCAGGGTAGCCTCCCAACAAACCATTAACGCAGCCTGACCCGTCCAGGCTGCCTAGTGCGGATCAGGTATTTCCTGTACTCGCCATTTTATTAGTTGTTCATGGGTTTTCATATTTCATATGACATTGTGGTCTATAATGACATTTTTATGCTACTAAAGTTAGTCTTAAAAAAAGAATGCCTCCTTATTTCTGGCCCGTGAATCAAATCTGACATTTCCAGAAGTTTAAAATAAGAACTTATCACTGTTGAGGGAGAATTCCTTGTGAGCATTCTGTTTCAGGAGATCTGAGCAAGAGACACCAAAGAGTTTTGTTCAAAGATGTCTATGTAACAGTGAGTCTCGGGATGAAGTCGACTCTGCAGGTATGGTGACACAGCCGGAAGTCTCATCTTCCTTCCCTGGAGGAGACTGCCCTGTTCCGAGAGGACAAACGAATTTTTTTTACAAGCTCCCTTACATTCTTAGGGGTGTTGCTGGGAGTGATGGTACCTGTGCAGTCCCAACAGTTAGACGCTGAGGTTGTAGGATTGCCACAGTTCAAGGTTAGCCTGGAGGCGAGGGATATAGCTCAGTCCGCAGAGTGCTGGCCTAGCAAGCCTGGAACCCCATCTAATCACCTGCACTGCATAAAAGGAGCATTGCGCGATGTAATCCCTGACCTGGGAAGGCGGAGGCAGGAAAATCAGAAGTTAACTATCACCCTCAACTACAGAGCTAGAGACTAGCCTGGGTTGTGAGATCCTGTCTCAGACTTAAAAGCAAAGAAAACTACCCTAAGCAAGACTGAAGAGTGGAGGAAGCCCCCTGGGTGAGGAAGTCCCGAGTGAATATGTATTGTTAACATGGGTTCGGCCATATGCAGGACTCCAATGACTCCAAAGCCTCTGCCCCAGGGTTGGAGAGATGGCTCAGCAGTTAAGAACACTGACTGCTCTTCCAAAGGTCCTGAGTTCAAATCCCACCAACCACATGGTGGCTCACAACCATCTGTACAGCTACAGTGTTCTCATATACATAAATAAATTAAAAAAAAACAAAGCAAAATCAAAAAAAAAAATAAAACCAAAGCCTCTGCCCCATGGGAGTGGCACAGCCTTTCTAGGGTGAGGCTCAAGAGGGACGGCCAAGCCTTCCAGAGTCTAAGTGTGGCTGTGCGAATGGTGTGAACAGAGAGGTGTGAACAGAGAGGTGTGAACAGAGACTAGCAGCTCAAGTTTCTTCCTCCTCCCTGAAGTTTAGGGCCTGAGACCTACAGAGACCTCAGAGCCACAATAGAGGGTAGATAAACCCTCCCCAAGGGCTGGACCTAACAACCAGGCTGAGGTTCTGGGATGCGGGCTGTGGTAGGTGCCCTCGGTCAGAGTAAGCAGCCCCCCCCCCCCAGCTTTCTTGTGTGTGGATCTTTCTTGTGTGTGGATCTATCCTTTATTTTTTCTCTGCCCCTGGTCAGGGTTCCAGAATCCAAGTCACATGGGTCTCAAGACTTTGTCAAAAGAAAAATATCCACAAACTGGGCTGGTAGCAAAAGCCTTTAACTCCAGGATGCAGAAGCAAGGGGATCTTGGTGAGTTCAAGGCCAGCCTGATCGACAGATAGGACTACATAGAAAAACCCAATCTCCAAAAACAGGGACAAGGACTTCTTTCACTTAGATCCGGAGTAAACTGCAAAGTTTGGGTCTTTAAGGTGACTTTAAGGTTGATGTGACTGCTTCCTTCCCTCTGGCTGTCCTGGAGCATACTCTGTAGACCAAGCTAACCTCAAACCTGCCTGTGCCTCCCGGGTGCTCCCATTACAGGTTCCCATTAAAGGTTCTCCCATTAAGGGGCTCCTATTAAAGGTGCTTCCATTGTAGGTGCTCCCATTGTAGGTGCTCCCATTGTAGGTGCATGTTAACCTCTGCCCGGCTATGATCTGTTTCAGACTCCTGGGGACTTTCCCTGTTTGGCAGACCTACCTGGACTTACATGAACACAGCATGGTTCTACCCACAGCTCAAGCTGAAGGCTTTTCCCACAAACCTAAGTATTTAAGGACTGTGTTGTCCAACCCATCCCAGGCCTGGACTATTGTTGCTGCTGGTCTGACAGCTGAGCTACAGTCAGTGCTTCAGGGCAAACTACATGCACCTGGAATATTTGTGCAAACAAATGAGGCCATGTTTGTCGGTTTGGTCTGGACTCATTTTCATAATGTGTGTAGCTGAAGCCCAGCAGTAAGGGAGAATACAGCTAGGGGAGCAATTGTTTAAACAGAGCCAGCCTGGGGCTCGGAAAGGCGCGGGGCTGGGAAGGGGCGGGGCTGGGAAGGGCTGTGGTGGGTGAAGGGCCCAGTGATCCCTTGCTACGGGCAGCTGTGACTACGTGCAATTAATTTGGGGTTGCTACAGTGTGACCCCGTGGTCCTCCCCTTGGTGAAGCAGGTCGTTCACTTAGCTGAACTGCAGCAGTACGCGGCATCCAGAACAGGTTTTACTGTGCCTTCTGTGGGTTTTGTTTGTAGGTGAGCGGAAAGGAGGAGAGAAAAACAAAAGTAGCGCATGTTGCTGCTTTGAACTTTATGTCCTGGAGTTAAGCTCAGAAGCTCAGGGCTGGCAGGGGATGCACCTTACTGCCATCCAGTCGACTTGGTTCCTGGGGAGGGTGGCCTAGCTCTTTGCACGTGGGCAGCACCTTCAGGTCCGTCTGCCCGGTGCCGCCCCCTCCCCTCGTGCCCCTTCCCCTCCCCTTCTACAGGCGAGAAAGCCCAGGCCCAGCAGAGACAGTGTTTTTCTGAAGGCTGCCAGAGAACCTCAAACAGAGGTTTGTGTTTTCAGTTCTGAGCCTTGAACAAGCTCTGTTTTGGGATTTACTGATGCTTTCCCCCCCCTCCTTTTAAAAACAAGCCTCACTATGTAGCCTTGGCTGACCTGGAACTCACTAGGTAGATCAGGCTACCCTTGAACTCATAGCGATCCACCTGCYTCTGCCTCCTAGGTGTTGGAATTAAGGGGCTGCTCCAACATGCCCAGCAGAGGCTTTCCTTGAAAGAAGTAGTTTATCAGTTTTTGTAAATGTTCTATATAAACTAAGGACTCTGGCTCAGAACTATTCATTTTACCTTATACACAGTACCACGCAGATTACCCTGATGCCTTTGGCATATTTCATCTTTGCAGGATGAACCAGAGCCTGTTTGAATTGATTCCTTCACATTGTAAAACCTTTAAAGTCATTTTATTTTCTCTGTCCTCCACTACTCTTTCCTCTCCCTTCTTATTTTTTTAAATTTATTTATTTATTATATGTAAGTACACTACAGCTGTCCCCAGACACACCAGAAGAGGGCGTCAGATCTCATCATGGATGGTTGTGAGCCCCCATGTGGTTGCTGGGATTTGAACTCAGGACCCTCAGAAGAGCAGTCAGTGCTCTTAACCGCTGAGCCATCTCTCCAGCCCCCTCTCTTCTTATTTTTATTTATTTTTAAAAAAAAAANAGCAGTGTGTAGATGGGAGGGCAGTGAGAACAGCACCCAACAGAACAGCTGCAGCTCTCAACAGTCAAGGCATGGACTCATCATGAAGTAGACATGGAAAAAGAAAACATAGCACACATGTGCAATGGACTCTGACACAGAAAGAGGGGGAGGGGCATAGGGAGGGAGGGAAGGAAGAAGGAAGACAGACAGGAAGGAAGAAAAAAGAGAGAGGCAGACAGGATGGAAGGGAGAAATGAAGGAAGGAAGAAATGAAGGAAGGAAAAAGTAAGGAAATAATGAAAGGGCAGACAGACAGGAAGGAAGAAAGGAAAAACAGGCAGGAAGAAAGAAAGGAGGGACAGACAAACAGGAAGAAAGGAAGTAAGGACAGACAGACAAGGAGGAAGGACAGACAGACAGGAAGAAAGGAAGGAAGGAAAAAAGGAAGGAAGGAATCCTGTGGAGGAAATGTGTGGATGGGTATAGCATTCATCTAGGACAATAGAAGGACCAGGCACAGAAGGACAAATGCCACAAGATCCAACTCACATATGAATCTTAAAAAGTTGAATAGAAATGACCCAGTGCTGGTTACCAGTGTCCCAAGAAGGGCAGCACTTCAGAAGATACTGGACAAAAATCTATAACATTTCAGTTACATAGTAAAGTTAACAGAAAGCATGAAACACTGAGAAGAAAATGTGGGTCTCTAGACATTAATATGGATAATGGCATTGGTAGCTATGACACAAAAAGTACATGAAGCAAAATCAAAATTAGACAAGTAGGGCAGAACCTTACTAAAAAGCTTCTTACCGGAAAACAAAATAACCAATCAAAAGTACCAAACAGAATGGGGAGCAATGTTTGCAAACCACATGTCTTCCAGGGGACATTCAAAACATAAAGCTAGCATGCAACCCAACAGCAAAGCAAATCCAATACCACAATAAATATGAGAAAGAACTTGAACATTGGTTTCTGAAATGAAAGCATACAAGTGGTTGATAAGTTTATGAGCAGACAATGAACAGGATCAACCCTCAGGGAACTGGGGTCAGACTGAAATGAGGCATCTTCACCATCTTAGGATGGCTGCCATGAAGAAGATAATAGATAGCAAGTTTTGATGAAGGTAGTCTAAAAATAGACTCTGTGCTATTGGACAGAACATGAATTGGTATAAACACTCTGAGGTTTGTTAGAACTTTTCCTAAAAGTAAAAGTCTGTAGGATGCAGAGATCCTATTTCTACGCATAACTAATGGTTAATCTTCATTGTTGACTGATGGAATTTTACATCAAGTCTCTGGGCATTTCTATGAGTGATTATCGAGATTACGTAGCATGGGGAGACCTGTCCTAAAGATGAGTGGTGCTATTCCATTGGCTGGGTCTCAAGCTGAGGGGRAAGGAGGAAGAGAATGGACACATCTTTCATTCCTCTTCTTCACAGTTGTAGAGGAGATGTGACCAGCTGACTCATGTTCCTGCTGGTTGCCTTGAAGGGCTGTGGTAGAATCTCTTAATAAGCATCACCTGTCAATAAAAAAGCCTACAGCCAATGAGCTGAGGCAGGAAATAGNTCCTGGAACTCACTCTGTAGACCAGGCTGGCCTCGAACTCAGAAATCCACCTGCCTCTGCCTCCCAAGTGCTGGGATTAAAGGCTTGTGCCACCACTGCCCGGCCTGGGGTTGAGTTTCTTATGTGGCCCAGGCTGGCCTTGAACTTCGGATTCTTCTGCCTCACAAGTGCTGAGATTCGTCAGGTGCTACTGCATCCAGATGAAATTCCAGTGTAACTAAGTGTCCTGAGTTTTGTCCAGCAATCCCACAAGTGTGATTGGCAGCTGCCTGCTAGAGGCAGAGAAAGAAAGGAAACAGAAAAAGACAGTGGGGTGGTGCTGCCGGAAGTCTCTGAAAGTGTGTCCAACATGGCGTCGGAGCACAAGACTAAATTATCCAAGAATCTGCTGCACATGAAATTCATGCAAAGAGGCCTGGACTCAGAAACCAAGAAACAGCTAGAAGAGGAGGAGCAGAAGATGATCATCGATGAGAGCACTGGGACGTGGATTTGCCGGAGTTGAAGGAGAAAGAACTTCATCATAGAAGAGCAGAGCTTCTCCTTGTGTGAAGATCTTCTCTACGGAAGGATGTCATTCAGAGGGTTTAATCCTGAAGTTGAGAAGTTAATGCTTCAGATGAATTCTAAGAACAGAGCAGTGGCAGCAGCAGAAGATGAGACAGTAGAGGTGGACGTGTCAGATGAAGACATGGCGAGAAGATATGAGACTTTGGTGGGAACAATTGGAAAAAGACTTGCCAAGAAAAGGGACTGAGCCAATTACGAAGAAGATGAAAATGGAACTATAAAAGCCATTAAGACTAAGAAGATGTTCTTAAAGCCCCAAGACTAAAATGGATGCCTCCGATACAGTGGATGCCTGTKAGCACAGCACGGTCCGAACTCATCCTTCTGTCGTCTGTACTAGTTAAAGCACTGTTCTAAAGAAATGCATAATTTTGGAAATGTGCTGTTCTTGAGACAGATGTATAATGGATGTTATTCAGTCTTTTTACAGAATTCCTTGGGGGCTGCAAATATGCGGTCATGGGCCGGTCCCTAGATTTTTGACCTGATTCTGTGTGTATATACACACAGCCGGGGCGCATACACACCCTCCCCATTTACTGTCCAGGAATGACTATTGTAAACTAATTATTGCCTTTTTAAACTGCCCTTATATTTATATTTTACTTTTTGAATCATGTCAAGCCAGTTCATACATTCACTTTGGATTCGAATATTTGAGAACTTGTAAGAAGTTTTTTGAACAGATATGGCTCCCAGCCTAGAGTATTTGCATGCTTTCTGGCCTTTGTCATGTGTAGTAGTGTGGGGTTGTGGGGTTTGTGTATTTTAAACAGTCGTCTGGGTCATTTTTCTAATGTTCTATAATAAACATGTTTTCATAAAAAAAAGAAAGAAAAGGAAGAGCCGGTGTGTGTGTGTGTGTGTGTGTGTGTGTGTGTGTGTGTNCCACCACCACCACCACCACCACCACCACCACCACCACCACCTCCCGGCTAGACACTAACCTTTATCTCCCCACCGCCCCTGCACCTAATTATTTTTAAAAGGATGCATCAGACTCAATCTTCAGAAATAAAGTATCATTATTTTGTCCTTCCTATTACCTTGATTAATTTTGTCTCCTCCCCTTATGGAAGCGTAGAAACATTTAGGCTTCCAAACATGAAAGCCAGGCCCAAGTCTAGATCAGCCTTCCTCCTCTTGCCCCCTCAGCTGTTAACCACACAATAAGCCTCCTCCTCTAAGCTACAGCTGCTGATATAATTTAAAATAATGACCACCTAGGTTTTGGTTGGCTGGAGAGCAAACACTGCCCAAAGCGACCCATTCTTTGTTAAGGAAATTGAAGGTTGCCTGTGGAGCCTCTGTTGCCTGCACCTGCCTCTGTTCTTCAAGTGTTCATTGTACTTGAGGCAAGAGGCACGTGTGCCTCGGTGTCCAGCAGGTGTCCAGCAAGGAGCCAGAGCCAGGCTGGCTAGCAACGAAGCAAGGCTTCAGTTGGAAGTTCAGTGGGAAATCCAGA
The DNA here is from genome assembly GCA_002335545.1 of Apodemus speciosus. Taxonomy (NCBI): domain Eukaryota; kingdom Metazoa; phylum Chordata; class Mammalia; order Rodentia; family Muridae; genus Apodemus; species Apodemus speciosus. The sequence continues at coordinate 14,503 of BDUI01028634.1, read as the reverse complement.
GTTGCTCCTAACCTCAGTTCCCAAAGGTGACCTGTATCTGTCACCCAGAACCCTTCCCCCAACTCTGGGGATTGCATCTGTCTTCTTTAAGGGAGGTGTGGAACTGCTAAGAATTTTCTGGAACGCATGTTGTAATGTGAAAGAAGGACATGAAATGTGCCCTCGGATGTCATTTTCTGCTTTTCCAGTCCTCTCTAGACTGACCTGGGCGCGGGGCTGGAGCGCTGAGGCCCCAAGTGCACTCGCTGCAGGAGGCGATGCCGAGACCCTGGGATCTGGAACCAGAGTAGAGTCTGGTTGTGAAGGGGTCAAGGTTCTGAGTGGGGTTTGGCGGTGCAGTCTCGGGGTCCTTTGTGGGCTCGCTGTCCTTAGTGGGGTTGAAAGCCGAGTGCGTGATCTGCCTCAGGTGTCTCCTGGTGCTGGGGGCGATTCTTGTGCTGCTCCAACTGCGCTTCGCCTGGGAGGGACTTTCCCATGGGCAAAGGGACAACCAGGAACTTGGGCTCAGTCTCCACCCCGAGACGGGGCGGATCCTATCGGCCGGGACGAGGGTGTGGCAGCCGGGGTAGACTTGGCCAGTCTCCGCACGAGAGAGGTAAGGGGCTTAGGCAGTGGTCCAGACCTCCGTCGCGGACTCTGGGCTCTGGGTGTGGGTCCCAGGCTCCGGGCCGGTGTCCTAGGCTTGGACCCGGAGATCTAGACCTTATTTGGGGAATCCTGGGCTTGGCGGCAGCTGGGGCCTGGAAGCCCGAACTTAACCCCGGAATCCTGGGCTCGGCCGCCGGTCCTGGGCTCGGACCTGGGAATCTCGGGCTCCCGCCGGGTGTCCTAGACTGTGGCTGAGGATCTTGGGCTCAGGGACCGGGTGCTGCGATAGATCAGGAGCGGTTCTTTGGGCCACTTGGCGCCGCGCCCTGGAAACGTGAGGTCCCGGACCGGAGCAGCCACCTGGGAAACGTGGGGAGGAGCAGGCAGTGCCACACGGTGCACAGCACTCCGAGTCCCCTGCAGTCCTCAGCTGAGTCAAAGCCCCTGGGACTCCACYCCACACTGAGGATAAACCACTGAGTTACCATTCTCTGAAGCTCACTCCAGCACTACTTGTGTTCACCTTTTCTCTTTTGCAAGTAAGTTTGCTTTCTCGTCTTAGGGCGCTCCTCCCCCCTCTAGTAGCGAACGGTCTCCGCACAGTGCCTGGAACCCAGGAATCGCCGGATTCTTAGTTTTTCATTCTGTGTCTGACTGTGGCTACATTCTAACTCATTCCTCAGTGCCTTGACAAGTCGGGGACTTTGGCRCCTGAGACAATTGGCGGCTTAACACTGCTGGCTCAATGTGCACCCCAAGTGTGTGAGAGCTTTCCAGTTACTGGAGGAGCACTGTGGGCCCTAAGCCTTTCCCTAGTGTGTGCCTTTCACTAAAAGCTTTAGCTGACGGTGGAAGGAAGGGTAGGATGGCCGGTTGTTATTTATCCCGCTGCCCATCACTTCCAGACACCCTGCTTTCTTAGGTGACTCCACGAATGGCAGTGACTCCCTAGAGAGCGGAAAAGAACAAGGAGGACCAGGCATACACTTCAGTTGACAGTGTACCCCCAGCATACCAGAAGCCTTGAGTTTTATCCGTTTGCCTTTGATGAAAGTTTGGGGAAAATGACAGTCCCAARCCCAAGCAACACCCTTTTGAAAGCTTCCTGTTATAGATKTAGAAGGAATAGAATCCCAGCATTTCAGGAAAATCGGTTGTTCCGAGTAGTAGTGGAGGCTAGTCTGGACTGCATGAGGTCTGTCCTTCAAAAAAAGAAAGACTCAACCAACAAAACCGAAAACCAACACAAGAGTAGGTAGGGGCTGGAGGGCTCNTCAAGCTGAGGGGGAAGGAGGAAGAGAATGGACACATCTTTCATTCCTCTTCTTCACAGTTGTAGAGGAGATGTGACCAGCTGACTCATGTTCCTGCTGGTTGCCTTGAAGGGCTGTGGTAGAATCTCTTAATAAGCATCACCTGTCAATAAAAAAGCCTACAGCCAATGAGCTGAGGCAGGAAATAGGAGGAGGGACATCTGGCAGTGAGAGAGAGAATTCTGGAGAATAGTCAAGGGATTTGCCTGGAAATCTGARGAGGAAATGTACGTTAACCAGCCACTTAACTGAACTCATGATAGAATAAGGGGAGATTCATCCCAGAATGCTTAGTAGACAGAGACAGAGATAAGACCAGCCATGTAGCTGAATGCAGGTTAGAATAACAGGGTTAATAAATTAAGAACAAGTTGGACAATGACCTAAAAATTTAATAAATAATTAAAGAATTAATAAATAATTAGTCCCAGACTTGTTATTTCTGGGAATTAAGTGGTAAGGAGAAAAAAACCTTGGATTATTATGTATAGGCTGTATCTCTAGAACACAACACAGTCCTTTCTCCTGTAGATTGTTGTTGTTGTTCGTGGTGGTTGTTCTTTTTCAGCTCTCAAGGTCTAAACTACCAACCAAAGAGTACACATGGAGGGACCCATGGCTCCAGCCGCATATGTAGCAGAGGACGGCCTTATATGACATCAGCGGGAGGAGAGGCCCTTGGTCCTGTGAAGGCTCAATGCCCCAGTGTAGGGGAATGCCAGGGCAGTGAGGTGGGTATGGGTGGGTGGGGTAGCACGCTCATAAAAGCATGGGGAGGGGTAATGGGATAGAGAGTTTGCAGAGGGGAAACTGGGAAGGGGGGTAACATTTGAAATGTAAATACATAAAATAACCCATAAAAATAAATAAATAAATAAATAAATAAATAAATAAATAAATAAATAAATAAATTTAAATAAAAAATTTCCAGCATGTCCTGCATGGACTGTTGGAAAATTTTACCATTTTTTTGTAAAAAATGTAAATCTGAGGGTGGTTCAGATGTTTCAGTGGTAAGAGTACTTGCTGCTCTTCCAAAGAACTGGAGTTTGGTTCCCAGCATCCATGTCGGGCAGCTTCTAACTTTCCGTCCCCCAAGGATGCCTGTACTCACATGTATAAACCACAGGCAGACCACATACTACCCATAATAAAAACAAAAAATGTCGTTCAAAAATAAAACATAATTCCTTAACCCCAACCCCAAAATGTACCCTTGGTATTTCAGGAGACATGTCAGAAGCCATTCTTCATCCACTGAGATGGGCAGATGCCACATTCTTAGCAAAGTGTCCTTACACCTAACTGCTNTTTTATACTTGAACCAGGCTCTTACCTGGCTGTTGCTAGGTAACTGTTGGGCAGAGCCTAGGGAAAAGCTAACACAGACCTTTCAGAGTGGGTGGGGCTTGACAGCATGCCTTTATTAGCCTTAGCACTGTTTCCAGTTTCTCTGAGTAGCTGATGACAGTCTCTTTTTTTGCTCTTAGATTTCCCCAGAGAGACTCCAATCTCCCAACTCCGAGATTATAATCCCAGCACCAGCGTTCTAGGTGCCGAGCCCGAACAGTTCAATATTTACCACCTCAATGTCAGTAGAGTAACCCTAGGCCTGGGCAAATCTCCTACCCTAGACCACAGATGGCCGCGGATCCATCAGATATGCTCCCTCTCGTGCCGACACGATTAGCAGTGGAGCCCTGGAGCCCGGTGGGTCTGAGAGATTACAGATGTATAGAGTGCAAGAGACATGTTTGACCTTCTGGCAGCCTAGACAGTAAGTCACTGGCTCTACTACAGCATTCTTTCTGGTAACCCTGAACTTCCACACAGGAAACCTGACTTCAGGTCGATACGGAATATGCAGGTTCTCTGGTGGCTGGTACCACTACTGGAGGGCAGTCCTCTACGCTGTTGTCATAGTGCCTGCCATATTGCCCGACCCATGAATGACTCCTCCAGGTTGCTGAGCACGGCGGGACTGCTACAGCAATAGGCTCCGTTGATGCCTAGCAGTAGGATTAAGTATTGGGCATGCCTAGTCCAGCACTGTCCAAATGCAGGCCCACAACATCATGAATTTTAACAAGACAGAAATAAAGTRGTCTCTGTTTTAAGTCATCAAGTGTCAGAGTACCTTGACTGAATCTGGCAGGGTACCCCTGCCCCAAAATACCCTTCTGCAGAAGGCCCTTCCAATCTTCCAGCCCTCTCCTGGGTGAAAGAGGAGAGGTGACAGCTGAGCAGAGGGGACCGAGCACCAGCTGCTACCTGAACAGATTTCCAACGAGAGCTTGACTTTACTCTTACCGGAATATCTACTTTCAGAGGCATCTGGTACAGCGGCTGAGTCCTTCAGAGCTCGGGAAATGAGGTCACATTTCATACTGCTTCTTGGCTTTCTCCTGGCACTGGGCTCTGCCTTCTCAGGTCAGCTAAGACGGTTATCTCCTGGCTTTCTGCTTCCCAGTTGCCAGTGAGGAGTTAGTCTTGAGAGATGCTTATGTTTCTGAAGTCTGGGGGTGGATCCAGGGTCTTGTGTATGCTTAGCTCATGATTTGCCACCATGCTACATCCCTGAGACTATTGAGAGGCTTTTGTTTATTTTTATTTTTCCTTGAGACAGTTGATCGTGAATCCCAGGCTGGCCTTGAATTTGCAATGTACCCCAGGATGATCCTGATTTCTTTATTATTATTATTATTATTATTATTATTATTATTATTATTATATGTAAGTACACTGTAACTGTCTTCAGACACACCAGAAGAGGGAGTCAGATCTCTTTTACAGATGGTTGTGAGCCACCATGTGGTTGCTGGGATTTGAACTCAGGACCTTCGAAAGAGCAGTCAGTGCTCTTAACCGCAGAGCCATCTCTCCAGCCTATGACTCTGAATTCTTGATCCTTCTTTTCTACCTGCCAAGTACTGGAGTTACAGGAGTGGACCACCAAGCTCAGTTTTTTTATTGGGAAAAAAAAAGTTTACTCTTGCTTTCATTCAACTTCAGAAGAAACCTGAAGTAAATATTGTTAGGTCTCAAACCCGGGACAAACAGCTGAGGTGCCTACTTAACATATCAGAGTAAACCGGGGCCAGGTCCTCCCTGCACCCCTCATTCCCTACCTGTTAGGGGGTCCTCCTGGAGGGCACAGCCTATGCCCTACCCCGAGCTCCCCAGGGGCTGGGCTGCTTTTTCCTGTATCATCCAACCATTTTGGTTACCATGCTCTCTTCTGGGCATCCTGGATGCTGCAGGATCCTGGCTCTCCCCCTCCCCTCTCTCCCTGTCCTCACATGCTCAGGGTTATGTCCACTCTGCCGCAGGCTATGCTCTCCCACGTACCATACCTAAAATAAAATCAGTCATCCAGGAGGGCCCTGACACGGGCAGGGGGTACAGAGAGAACCTGGCAGCCAGGGTCTGCTTTGATATGTTAAGTAAGTAACTCCTCCGCTTGTTCTGGGTTTGACATCTAGCAAATATATGTATTTATTTTGCTATTTTAAAAAATGCGTAAGCGTGTTTTGTCTCTATGCATGTCTGTGCACTGCTTGCATGCCTGATGCCCATGAAGGCCAGAGGAGATTGTTGGATCACTTGCGACTGGAATTAAAGATGGTTGTGAGCCACCATGTGGGTGCTGGGAATTGACCCTGGGGTCCTCTAGAAGAGCACTCTGTGCTCTTTTCATATTTATAAAAAGTTATTGTTTTACTTTATGTATACGAGTGTTTTGTCTGCAAATGTGTAGGTTCAGCATGTGTGTGGCTGGCGGTGCCTCATGTTGATATCTTTAGTGTGAAGTCTGAGTCCTTAAGTAGAACTCTCTGTTAATTGTTTTAATGCTCTGTGTTAGACCAGGTTACCCAGAAGTAAGACAGGATGTAGATGCCCTGTTAGTGCTCTCCTGGGCATTCTCAGGAGAGTCTGCAGACTGTTGGAAGAAGTCCTATGTTCCCTGTTGTCTGTCAGAGCTCAGAAGGAGGGAAGGCTCCTGCCAGAGGTCAGCCCTCCCCTGACCCCAGATGCTGGATCCCAGATGAGCCTGGGCCAGATGGAGTCCTGGCCTTTTGTGTCCCATAAAGACTCAGGTAGGGACTAGAGAGAAGGTTCAGCACTGACTGTTTTCCCAAAGGACAGGCCTTCCGTTCCCAGCAGCCAAGGGCTCCTATGCTCATAGATTTGCTCATAGATTTATATGTAATAATAAAAAAACCTCCGTCTGTGGCTTCCCTACCTGGGCTAGGGCAGACCTTGGGAGGAGGGGCATCAGAGGCTCGTGGCCTGGTGTCACTTGCTGGCTGGTCAGTTTAGCTGTGAGCTAACTGCAGTTGCTAGACACTAACCTTTTTTGTTTTTGTTTCTCTTTTTTTCCTAGACAGGGTTTCTCTGTGTAGTCTGGGTTGTCCTGGAACTCACTTTGAAGACCAGGCTGGCCTTGAACTCAGAAATCCGCCTGCCTCTGCCTCCCAAGTGCTGGGATTAAAGGCGTG
>BDUI01028627.1:20630-31461 GCA_002335545.1 Apodemus speciosus | reverse complement strand
AATTATCTGGACTTTGTTATACTGATTATTACTCCAAATTATCTATTCATCAAAATTCTAAACATAATTTAATGTTAAAATATGGTCAGGTTTATAAGGTTATTAAGTAAATTCATATCAAACAATACTCTCTTCTTACTTGTTTTCAGACCAGAGATACAATGGGTACTGATGAAATCAGAGATTATTGGATATTTTACTATTTCAGGTCAGGATTAGTAATCCAATGTTTATAAAATGTTCTGATAAACCTAATTACTCCTAGATATGGTAGAGAATAACCTCAATATGGTAGCATATACAGAATAATTTGATTTGTGACATGTTTGTAGGATAAGCAAATTTATCATTATATTCTTTTCAGTATGTGTCATGAAAACATATAAGAAAAAATTGTACTTGTTCCTGGGGGTTTAGTTATATCATTATGCTATCCTCAAATGCCATTGATGTAAAACGATTAGGAGTTGTTTTTTTTATTATTGGATATATTCTAAGGAACAATATATTTATGAAACAAAGTCTGGCTGCTTAGATTTATAATTCTAACGCATTATTCATCTTTGTGTGTGTATTAAAATAGGCAGGCATACTTGTATTAACTGTTTTCTTTAAAATTTTGGAAATATGTGCTATTAAACAATTAGTTTTGTAATATATGTTGACAAATGCTTCTCTTCTTATATTCAACCAAATTTTGAGATTGAAATAAGTATGTGACAATTGGAGAGATAGAAGAAAATCTGAAAATATAAAAAGTGTAAAAGTTAAGTAAAAAAGAAGGAACTAGGTAAATTTACATAAATAAAACACAGTATTGGAAACTAGGTTTATTTCTTAGTTAATTGTATCATTGGTGTAGAAATTATGTAATATTTGTCAGGATTGTACCAGGCACTAGTCCAAGTTCTGTAGATGCAATAGTGAGAATTTCATATAAATTACTGTCAAATACCATGGGAAACTGTACATTTAGCAAAAAAAGACATAGAATTGAGGAATGGGACAAAATGGTATGAAATTTTTAAAAAAATATGAAAAACAACCCATATTTTAAATGGTAAACTTCAATAAATGATTCCTAATAGCATTATGCTATATCTTGGATCAGAGCCTAAGATAATCATCATCAAAGAGGCTTCATCAAACAACTGATAGGAATAGTTGCAGAGACCCTCAGCCAAGCATTAGGAAGATTTGGGAATCCTACTAAAGACAGGGAGGAATAATTGTAAGAGTCACAGTGGACAAGGATATGACAAGAGCAGGGCCTACAGAATCAACTATGTGGGGCTCATAGGGCCTCACAGAGACTAAACTGACAATCAGGGAGACTGTATGGGTCTGTACTATGTCATATATATATATATATATATATATATATATATATATATATATATATATATATATATATATATATATATATATATATATATATATATATATATATATATATATACATATACATATATATGGTGTTCTTGTGGGACTCCTAACAGTGGGCGCAGAGCATGAGGTTGTCTCTGACTCTCTTGCCTGTTTTGGGGACTCTCTCCTACTGAGATGCCATTTCCAGCCTTGATATGAGGGCATTGCCTAGTCTTACTATAACTATCCACTGGCAGGCCTGCCCTTTTCTGGAGGGAACCAGAGGAGGCATGGATCTGGGGGACATATGAGGTAGATTGGAGGGACTGAGAGGTGAGCAGGAAAGGGAAACTGTGGTTGGAATGCAATCAATATATGAGAGAATAAATTTAAAAACTGCAAGTGAAAATGCCGGCAAGCAGGAAAGCAGAATATATTGGAACATGCTAGGTGTACTAATATGGAAATTAGAAATATTAATAGCATTCATCATTTCCACTGTTCATAAATGTTTAGATGAATTAATCAGTTCTAAATGTATTACTTTCATAGTATAGAAATAAAAGTCATAATCTTTATAGCTGAGGAAATTATTTTTAAGAGATGAAATTGAATGTCAGAAACAAATCAGAAAATGAATCACTTTGAGAGAAAATTTACCAATGGAAGAGGGAGAAGATAAAGTTGAACCAGATCATCCCACTCTTTTCCTTACCAGCTGATGTGACTAAGTATTTAACTTTTCTAAGCCCTTATTTTCTGCATGAATATACAGATATAAGAGAATGAGGTTTTAGTAGTAACTTTGCTAACAATATGAGCAAGAGGCATACATACCCTTAGTATTATTTTAGAAACACTTTTCTGTCTAACACATCTCCCTTATTTTGTGATACTTGCCAACAACCATCAAGACCATCAATTAATAAATGACCCATCATAAAACTGAACGACTTTTGTAGGGTGAAGAACATCATCATTTGGACAAAGCAGCCAGCTGGACAATAGGAAAAGATTCATCAGTTACATATTTGATCAGGGGTTAGTGCCTAGAATTTATAAAGAACCAGAAGAATGAAGATGAATATTGAGAAAATGTAAACAATTTAAAGGGGGATACAGAATTAAGCAGAATCCATATCCATCAAAGAAATGTGAGAACATGTCTTCCTTTCTAGTGGAAATGCAAACTAGTACAGCTACCATGGAAATTATTGGGAATGTATCTCAGAAGTTGAAAATATGGTCTATATCAATATAACTATTCTACTCTAGGGCATATGGGAAAGACTGTATTTTACTAGAGATGTTTGCTCATTCTTGTTCTTCCTGTTCAATTTATAATAGCCAGAAAATAGAAATAGACAAGTTTTACATTAATTAATGAATRGATAATGAAAATGTGGTACATTTAAACAAGGAGATATTATTCTGCTGTTAAAAAAATTAAACTATGAGATATTCAGTTAACAGGATGGATCTAGATACTATTATCCTGAATAAAGTAACTCAGATCCCCCGCAAACCAAATGTTTCATCTTTTCTCTTTTAAGTTAGAATTTGAACATTCGATATGAGTGCCAAAATATGAATAACAGAGGTTATATACCTAATAAAGGATTAGTGCCAGGAGGTGGTCTCCAAAAAAAGAGAAATAAGATATAGTATTATGGAGACATAAAAGGAAGGTATAATAAGAGGATTAAATATGATGAGAGTAGAATGTGAGAGCAGGATAAAAAAGAAATANGCTCAATCAGAAGCTTCACCCCTATTAACTAGTGTTAATGGTGCTAGAAGTAACTCTGCTTACACCTGGAATAGAAAGATAATCATCACAAGCACCTAGCTACAAATCCTGTGACCTACAGAAGTGACTTTTCTGCAAGATGCAGTGGTACAATAGTGCACAAATGATATGTTACTGAGGAAGTTTGGATATGCTTTGCTCTGGGAGTGGCACTGTTAAGAGGAGTGGCCTTGGTGGAGTATGTGTGACCTTGTTGCAGGAAGTGTGCATTGTGCGGTTGGGGTTTGAGACCCTACTTCTAGACACATGGGAACCAGTCTTCTCCTTACTGCCTTTGGATTCAAGGTGTATTACTTTCATCTCCTCTAGCCCCACATCTGCCATGCTTCTGCCTTGATTATAATGGACTGAACCTCTGAACTTTTAAACCAGCCCCGATTAATTGTTGTCCTTTATAAGAGTTGCTTTGGTCATGGTGTCTGTTCACAGAAGTGGAAACCCTAACTATGACAGAAGTTGGTCTGAGGGACTGGGGTAATGCTGTGATAGGACATGTTTGTGATGGGAGGAATGTGGATTTTAGGACTTTGGATTTGGGAAGCAGTGGAATGCTTCAAGTGGGGCTTAATGGACCGTTCTAGCAGGACTATGGGATATGGTGCTTCTGAGGGTAATTTGAACTGTTTAGGGCTGCTAGCCAAGAGTTTTCAGTGGTGAAGAATTTTAGTATGTGGCTTAGAAACTCTTGTTGCAGTATTTTGGTGAAGCATGTGAGTGCATTTTTCCCTTGGCTGAAGTGTCTACCTGAAGCAAAGGTAAAGAGATTCATTTAATTGCATTGACAAAAGAAGTCTCAGAAAAGTCCAGGATTGACTCTTTCCTCTGGTTTACTTTCATAAGGAGCTTTGCGATGAAGCAGAGCAAGCAAAGAAACGAAAATACAAATTAGTGGTTCAAAAAATTAAGAAGCACCAGGAAGTAGAATGGAGCTGAATCCTCTGTTTAAGGAGATAAACAGATTAAGAAAGTCATGACCTCGAAGTTATAAGATTTCACTCTGCTAAAGCTATTGTTTACATATTTGTGGTTGAACAAGGGACTTGGTTATTGCTAACATTTGGACTTTTAATCTGAAATTAATTACAATCCAGAAATGGAGAGCACAACTCAGATCCAGATTCTGAGGCTGGAATATGCAGGCTTTTGTTCTGGATATTGATGAATAGTGACCGTGAAAAGCTTAGGTCTAGGTATGGTGGTATATGCCAGATGTCAGGAGACAGAGGCATGCAGATCTCTGAGTTCAAGTGAGTTTCCAAGACAGCCACACTAAGGCAGGGAATGAGTTGGAAAACAGAAAGCTGATGATAATGTAATAGAACAAAATTCTAGCTCCAGTAAGCATCAGAACTTGGCAACTTAGGCTTTGTGGCTCTGAATTTAGAGTCAAGAACAGAAGGGACTTCTGGGACAACTGATGCTGTTTAGCTGGAGCTAAGAAATTAGCAATTAAGACAAGACACGCATCATTGAGGTGAAATATTCTGGGAAGTGTTTTTTTTTTCAGAGCACAAAGAAGTTGTGTTCCAGAGGTGTATGGCCTCATGTTGCAGCTGAGCTTGGTAATGGGTAAGAATCACCCAGACGGTACCAGTTTTACAGGCATGAAGGGGTCATGGAGAACAGCTGAGGTTTGGCACGTGTGAAATCAGGGAAGGACATTGGTGAAGCTACAGCCTCAGTTGTAGTTGATGGCTCAGGACTGATGGGGCCATGCAAAGAAGTTGAGCCTTGGCATCGTAAGTGGAGCCTATGAGAGGCTATTGGTGAAATCTCATTGTAGTAAGAAACTCTAGCATGTTAGAAATGTCAGTTCCATTAGATGATCACTAGGAACTGCAACAGTAGTGCAGTGGAATCAACAAGATCCTAAAGTGCTACAGAGGGCAGAGCTGGAGAAACGAGCCAACCCTGTTTGCTAAGCCCAGAATATCAAGTGTAGGTCCCGGGCATTGGAACAAGAAGCTGTAAATTGAAGTTGCCTTGGAGACCCCAAGATATTAGAGATGGCAGAACCATGGGTTATCTGCCAAGGAAAACTGCAAACAGGGAGTGGAACCATCCCAGGATAAAGAAGTTTGTTGCTGTCAATAAAGATGAAAGGAATTGGAGATCTGAAGTGTGCTTTGACATCTGGCATGGAGATGCAGTGTTTGGAATTTGCTCCAGTGGCTTTTGGTCTTTTTTGATCCAGTATTTCCTCACTATGATGTTTTGGAATGGTAATGTATATTCTGTGATGTTTAAGATATGTGATCTGCTTTTTGGTTTTGAATTTATAAAGAATTACAGTTAAGTGGTTGAATGAATCTCAGAAAAGATTTTGATATTTGGACTTTTAACACTGAGGACTTTTATAGTTGGACTAAATGTAGTTTGCATTATGTTACATTTAGGTATGGCCCCCAAAAGACTCATGCATTCAAACAAGCTTATGAGACCAGGGAGAGGAATGTGGCTAGTTGTATATGCTTGGCCAATTTTGTGGCACTATTAGGTGATGTGGCTTTGATGTAGTAGGTGTGGCTTTGTCAAAGGAAGTGTGTCACTGTGGGACTTTGAGACCCTCCTCCTAACCACATGGGTGCCAGTCTTCTCCCGTTTGTCTTTGGATCAAGGTATAGAGCTTTTGGCTCCTCCAGCCCCATGTCTGCCTGGATGTTGTCACGTTCCTCCTTGATGATAACGGACCAAACCTTGATCCTGTAAGCCAGCCTCAATTAAATGTTGTGTTGCTGTGGTCATGATGTCTCTTCACAGCAATTGAAATTCTAAGACAGTTAGTTACTAACCAATTAGTTTTTAAAAATTGTTTTTGTGGACCACCCCATGAGGTAGAACATACATTACGTTCTTAAATTGGCTAAAAACCTATGACTAGATAGGTTTTGGTCCTAAGGGAAAATTATTATTATGCTTAAAGAATTCAGTAATAAAATGACTCCTAATGATGTATTGCTATACCCCTAGATCAGCGTATATTTCAAACTTCATCAGAGTAGCTTCTTGCAATAAATAAGAAATAACACCTCTGTGTTGTGTCTGTCATATCTTTAAACTTGTCAATTCTAAATTATTTGCATAAACATATGAATTTTAATACCCAGTTTCATTTCTCTTTTATTGTTTTTCAAATGCAATACCTTAGCAGTTCAGATAACAGGAGCTTTTCATTTTGTACCTTCTGCTGCCATTAGCTTCTCCCCAGTCATTCAGGTTGAGCAGGGCTCTTGACTCTGCTTTCTGTAGGTCATGTCCACACCTCTCCAACCTGCCATGCTTTTGCAGATTCAGGCCTTCACCCACTTGTGCCTGACCTGGGCTACTACTTTCCCATGGGCTGACTAGCTCTTTCCAGTGTGTTTTTAACCTTACTATACTTGGAAGACATTGAAGCTACTGTGTCCTCAGGCTTTCTGTTCTGAGATTGACAGCAGCACAGCCTCTGTTCACTACCCTCTGCTAGCTTTCCTGCAAGACTGGGGCTTATCTTAAAGGAGCCATGCCTCTGAAATGGACTTGGCTTCCATCTCCCACTCTTTGGCTAGGAAACCCCTTTCACCCAGGACTCTCAGGCTGTAAGCTTAGATTTAAGCCTCACCTTCAGTGTGCCATTTATTGAGTGGTGTTTGTCCCCCCCCATGACCTTGTTCCCAGAAATAACAATTCTGAGACTCAATTATTTTTACAAGCACCTTGGCCATAAGCTTTTGCTGTTCCCTGACTAGTTCATTCATTAATCATCACATTATTCTGCTCTAAGTTCTGCCACATGGCTGGTTACCTCTACTCAGCACTAATGCATGTGTCCTGTTTCAAGTCCTAGGGCTAAATCCCTGGTGCTTCTCTCTATCCCAGAATTCAACCTCCATACTGGACATCTCACCGTCTATTCTAACCTTTCCTATAGACCATAGGTTTTATATTGACAAGAGATACATCTGTACAATATACAAGGCATTCTTTCTATAATTGTTTACTATGTAGAATATTAACCATTACTGGATAGAGAAACACCTTTTCCACAGAGAAAAGATTAAACGCAGAAATTGAGATATGTACGGCTCCTAATTTTCTTTTTCAAGTCAATATTGTTGCCCAGGTTCTCTTGAGATTACATGCAAATTTTAAGATATCTTTGTTTGTTTTTATAAGAACTGTTACTCATATTGTTACGAAGATTGCTTTTAGTTAGTACACAGTTTGGCATAGCATAGTTATCCTATTTTGGTCTATGTATTCAAAGCTGACTTCAAGTTTGAATCCACAATCTACTAGTCTCCATCAAAGAGGCTTTGCATAATGGCCTGCAGAGTTCATCTAGTTCTGAGTAGATATCTAGCAGTATCAATTCTTCTAACTCAGAAACAAATACCATTTTCCCACTTATTTATATCTCATTTGATCGCTTTTCAATTTTTTGGAGTTGCTACTCTATAAGATTTTCTACCTATTTTATTTTGTTTTCCTAAATATTATGTTCTAACAAATGTGTGACATAAATTATTGCTTGAATTTACTCTTAAATTGTGCATTTTTAGCATTCAGAGGAGCCATAACTTTTTGTGTGTTGGATTTTTATTACTCAACATGAATTTATTCCTCCTGTTGTTCTAAGAGCTATATTTACTTTCATGCACATATGTTTTTGATTATTGGTGTTTTCAACATATAAGATCATCTACAAGTTGTGATGTGTTGTATCTTTGTGATTTGTTTCTATTGATTTTCTTTCCTAACTGCAAGGGCTAGTGATTGGCAGTAGTATGTTGAAAGTAAAGCCCTCTCTAAATATTAAAGAAAAATATTTAAAGAATTTTATCTGCTTTTGATGGCCCAGGTTTGTTTTTATTTAAATTATATTTTAATCATGTTTTCATGTTCCCCTAAAATTCACCTATCCATCCAAGTCTTCACCTGCTGTCTCTCTGTGTCTCTGTCTCTGTCTCTGTCTCTCTCTCTCTCCCTCCCCAAAACATTTATAAAACAAAAACAGAAAAATATGTTATTCAATAGGTTGAATTAGGAGATCATGATCAAAATCTACTTGGCTATAGATTGAGTTCAAGGCTAGTCAAAGCAATTAATGACACTTTATCTACAATTAAAATTGAACATAGTCTGGCATGATAGCTTAGTGGTAGAATGCACAAGGCCAAAAGGAAAAAAAAACTTTAAATAAATCGGGAGTGGGTGTATAGGGAAGCACCCTCACAGATGCAGAGGGATGGGGGAGAGAATAGAGATTTTAACTGGGAAGGGTGATTACATTTGAAATGTTAATAAATAAAATAACCAATAATATAAAATAAAAATTTTAAAATGAAATCGTAGTTAAGGTTTCTCCTGGTGCAATAAAATACTATGATCAAAATTAACTTTGGAAGGAAAGGGTTTATTTCATCTGCTTGGGGTGCACCATCCAGGAATGTCAAGTACATACTCAAAGGAGATTCCTGAAGGTAGAAAGTGCTACAAAGGCTACGGGAGAGAGCTTCTTACTGGCTTGCTCATCTGCTTACTGCCCAGGACCACTAGCCAGTGGCCGGATGGCTCACAGTGAGCGGAGCTTCCCATATCAAGTATCAACCAAGAAAATGAACCATAGACTTGTTGACAGATAAATCTGGTGGGATTATTGCCTCGGCTGAGCTTTTTTTTTTTTTTTCTTTTCCTAAAATGTCTCTAGATATGTCAACTTGACTTGAAGACAAGGCTATAAAAGAAAACTTATACACAATTCACATTCTTATTGCTTTTAAATAGTTAACCTAGGACAGCATGTCTACAAATAGAAAATTTAAATACAGATATTTTCTTTGTTTTGTGTACAGAAAACCATTATTTTAAAAGCATACAGTTTTAATAAACACATTTAGAATCCTAGCTTCTATTCTTGAGAGATACTTGGAGGAAATTATGGATTCAATGTGTTGTCTGATCCTTTTTATGTATTTTTCAGTTTTTTTAAGTAAAAAAAATGCTTTTAGGTGTTCCCTGTAAGTGGGCTTATCCCGTGTAATGTTACTTAATGGCTTGTTTTTGAAAGCTTCAACTATTTATTGCTAATGTACTTATTTTCTAGTCCTCTATATTTAAGGTCATAGTATGCCTTGCAAAGTAAAATTAAAAGCAGTAAATTATAATAATCACATATTTCTGTAAGCATGATGCTCTTTTTGATGTGTTTTTTTTTAAATGTGGAACTTTAGATATGCTATTTTGTGGGGAGTCATGGCAACTGATGGACACTACCAATATTCCACTATTTAATTTTAACAAACAACTGCATTTTTCTACTAGGGTATAGTAACATAATTTTGTGATTGGTCAAGGTGAGACTACTCATAATCTGTATGCAAGCACAAAATTTACTAACACCATATCCATAAACAAAATTAAAGGGAAAAGCCACAGTAGAGAAAAATAATGAGCAATATTGATTGAAAAAAGTTATTTTTTATGAGCCTAATGGAATATGAATATTAATTTTGAAACAAAAATTGCTTCTTTTATCTTTTCTTTTCTATTTTCAGCTTTTCTTTTATTTCTTTCCAAATACATTTTGTAGTGCCTCAGTGAAGGAGTTATTCCTAATAATACATGTGAAGGTGCAGTCAAAAGTTCATATTTCTTTACTTATTTGCTTTCCATCCTGATCACTGCCTCCTCCCAGACACACCTCCTACAATCTTCACCCCTTCTCTTCTCCTCTGAGTGCATGGGGCCTCTGCATACCCCCATACTCTAACACTTTAAGTCTCTGCAAGCTAGGCACATCCTTTCCCACTGAGGCCAGAAAGGCAGCCCAGCTAGAAGAACATATCCCATGAACAAGCAACAGTTTTTGGGATAGCCCCTGCTCCAGGTGTTCAGGACTACATGAAGACTAAGCTTCACATCTGCTACCTATGTACAGAGAGGCCTAAGCCCAGCCCGTGGTTCAGATTCTGAGAGCCCCAAGGGTCCAGGTTTGTTGACTCTGTTGGTCTTCCTGTGAAGCTCCTATCTGCTTCACTGCTGCAATCTTTCCTCCTGTTCTTCTATTAGTCCCCAAGCTCCACCCACTGTTTTGACTATGGGTTTCTGTATCTGTCTGAGTCAGCTGAGACAGCTCTCAGAGGACAGCCATACTGTATCATTCAGGATCCACAGCCATACTGTATCGTTCAGGATCCACAAGTCTGATGAAGGTGGGGAAAGTTGGCAGGAGAATGGCGGTCCAGAGGGTAAAGCAGGCTGATTAGCAGAATTGTTTCTTAAAGCCTGTGCTTACCTCATTAACAAAAGAGAATAAATATTTCCACAATATAGATACTAATCATTATACAGTAATGGTCACATCTAGATGTTGTAGGAGGTGACATGTGAATATTACTAATATATTAACAGAGGTATAATGTAAGGATATATTTATAACAAGATATATAAAAAGACTGTTAACATTTAAAGAAATAAATAGTTTAAAAATTGGTCTATAGTTGAAAGTAAAAATGATCAATCCTTCTGGTGAGTTACTTATGATGAAAGGAATATTAACTTTGGCTGAATAGGGTTAAAATTTATCTGTAGATTAATGATAGTAAGGTAAATATATACCTTTTAGTTAAGGAAATAAATTTAATCTGACAATAATATTAATTGTCCATCAAA
>BDUI01028608.1:11979-24051 GCA_002335545.1 Apodemus speciosus | reverse complement strand
GAGCCGCCTAAATATTTCCTTCTCTGGTAACTTTGTTTGATGGTGAGTTTTGTCGCAGCCTAATAATAATCAGCATTTGCATACTATTTTAAGTGATTTTTCGCATATAGTCTTTGAGCACCCCATCGCCCCAATCACTTCATGACACTTGGTTGTCTGATAAAGCAGAGCCTGGAGACTCAATGAGGGAAACTAACCCTGAAGGCTAAGTCATGGGGCCAGCACTCTAACCAACAACTCCAAAACTTTCTACTCAACATAAAAGCACCATTTAATTGAATTATGACTATTATTTTAGAAGAAAAAAATATAGTTCCAAGCACCGGTGACAATTCTTTGATCTCACTTTAATTACTTTCCCCCATGTACTTTAAATGAGTTTACCAAAAAAAAAAAAAAATAGCATCTATGTCCAACACTGGTAGAGAAATCCCCAATGAAGAGCCAGAAGGCACTGAAGAAATAAGCACCGTGTAACTATAAAAATCGTGGCTTTAGTGGAGAGGGGAGGATGGGATGAGCTTGTGGGTGTGAGGACTTTTGTTTTATGGTGATGAAACTTAGACCGGTGTGTTGGTGAAGACTGCACAGCGCACATACACTTCAAATGGATGATGGGAACCTTAAAACTGTGACAACATTGTTTTAAGATGCGAACGTGTTCATCCCTTGAAATGGCTGAGTTATGTGGAAATTAAGATTAGCTAATAAGACTCATGTCCCATCAAGGTAATTATTTATATTTGACTTGCATAATTAAAATGTGCTTTTATTAAAAAATGATATGAGGAAATATTAATGGTGTGATTTTATAGTAGAGAAAAATACAAGTTATAAAACAGTATAAGTTGATGTCACTATTTTGCTCTTCCCCACTAAAATCTGTAAGAGTCCTCAGATAGATAGATAGATAGATAGATAGATAGATAGATAGATAGATACATACATACATACATACATACATACATACATACATACATACACAGACAGACAGACAGACAGACAGAAGCACCAACATAAAAATGGTTAATTCTGGATCAGAGATAAACAAAAAGACAGATATTTTAGTATTAGCAGCCACATATGGGTTCTACAACTTATTCCGTGCGTGTTGGTGTGTGTGTGTGTATGTGTATGTATACATGAACTACTATAATTAAAGCTCTTAATAGTTTAAAAGCCATTCTTAACTGGAGGCCTTACAAAAACAGGCTTGAAGCAGGATTTGCTCCCCAGAGGACACATGAAATCATGGAATCAAGGATGATTTTTATTTCCCTTTTTATCATTTTCTACCTTTTCAAAATACCAAAGCTATGAGCATGTGGTACACGTCTATAACTTTAACTGACACTGGGCACTGCGCTGTAATCTGGGAGCTGGTTCGCGCYCTTTATGTAATGCTTTTCCTTCGTCAYGAGAGCCTCACCAAGTCAACAGCGTGGGACTACCAGCTCACCTGTCACCTAACAAAGGTACCAAGCTCCGAGACGTGGAYGCACCGGATGGGGAGAGAGACCAGTATACACATCAGGGAAGCTCAGTGCRAAGGCCTCCAGGGAACTTTGCCAGTGCACCCCGGAATTCGATTAGAAATGAAAGATCATAATAACTCAGTGTCACCCACTACAGCAGATGAGGTGAGGATGTCATGGTGGAAATGAAGCCGGCACTTTCTGCCTGASACAATAAGCTCCCTTTGAAGCCATGGTATCACTGTGTCCTCGGGACTGAGCTCTAGGCTGGTCAGGCCCTTACTGYCCACCTCTCTCTCAGAAGAAAGCAGGGCAATGGAGAAGCACTCAAACCCCAGTATTCTTCAAATGACATAATATGTTCTTTATGACTAAATAAAAACTCCATTGTGTGTATTAGCTATGTTTTAAATCTATGTTCCAGTTTGTACAGACCTAAGCTGCTCCCATAATTGGCCGTTCTGGAAGAATTGTGCTGACTTGGGTTGCCTTTGGAGTCCCTAGGAGTGGTATCGCTGGATCTCAYGGTAAATCTTATTTTGACAGAATTTATATGTCAAAGTTCATGCTATCATCTGTGCTCAAGGGCAACATAGACAGCTCAAGCCAAATTTGATTTTTTATTTCCTGGATCTTTCAAAAAACTTCTATTCTCCCTATAGACTGCTTTTCTTTTCTTTTTTTTTATTTTATTTTGTTTATTTTTATTTTATCTTTTCAATCTTCATTTTCTACTTTTTCAAATTGTCCAAGGTGACCCTAAGCTCTTACCTTTTAGAATCAGAGCTCCTGCATTTGTCAACCGAATTCTACAAAGATATCCTCTCAAACACTTGGGTCCGTGAAAGGAAAATCCAACAGGCACRGAATATCACCCTCGAGACAACTTGAGGGCAAGAGGGTGTTTAGGGTTTCGTGGAGATGCTGACCAAGTGACAACAGAACCTTCTGTTACTTCTGCAGGAGCACGAGGTTTAGTAAGAGCCAAGAATGAGCCCGCAGCTATCTGACTCAGATGACCAGGCGCCTTACTCACAGGTCACGTKGTCGATCTTCCTGTCATATTAATCAAAATAGTAAGATGCTTATCCAGTGCACGAGGATGGCTGAGTCCTGACTGACTAATTACGGGGTCTTTATTCTTCCTGGGAGATAGGGAGCAACTGCTCCTGAGATAGCCCTGAGCTGTATTGCCTCCTTGCATGCTTTGGTTATAAAGGATCTGTCCTAACTAAAACCGATTCGGTGCAATGCCCCTGTGGCAGCAGCCGACCCAAGACGTGTTCCAGCCTGACTTCTGCTTTGCCTTCCCTTTCCTTTCAACCCGGGATGAGCTCGCACACTGTGTAAAAGAGCTTGTGCTGGGCTAATGTGTTTGCTCTGTCACAGCACAAAAGAAAGAAGCACCGCGATGTTGAGTCAAAGAATCAGCCTGCTGCTCCGGCTGGCATGGGAGCCGCAAATGCCAGGGTACCGGGAGAACAGGCTAGGAGACGGTGGAAGAGCATATCCGGGCACCATACACTCATTCATGTCTTGGAAGTCATTATCTCACTGTATTCCATTTTCGTCTAGCTGCCTTCTCTAAGACCTGGGTCCCTCCTCCTCCCCCTTTTTCTTATAAAAAAAAACGCCTTAAAGCTTTGAGGCTTGAAAGCAGGTATATCTACTACACATGCTGTCCCTCTGGGTAAATTCTCAATTAATCGTCACACAGCTGGCCACGTGGGGCCRTGTTCGCTGGCGTCGCTCCAGAAGATTCCTGACTGACCCAGCTACCTGGCATTGTTTCCTTGGTGGCTTGATTACTGTCCCTCCGGTCTCCCCTGGCAGCCACCGCTCTAGTAATTAGAGCCACCTGTTTAGTGGCTTGTCCTCCATCCCCTAAGAGGGCGGAAACGCCACTCACTCCATTATCGGCTTGCTGCTGTCTACGGTTGAATCGGAATTCAGAGAGGAAGCCCCAATTCAAAGGATCCAAGGGCAGCGTGCTGTGACTTACACAAACTGTGGCCTGAAAAAGCAAACGTTAAAAAAATACCGGAACAATAAAAACATCATCCTTGATCCTGAAGGAAACTTAGAAGCCGTTCTGCTTCATCCCTGTCTGTAATATATGCGGGCTTTCAAAGTCTTCTGTGTCTCTTAAGGTAATGTTCGGGGCATCCAGTGAGAAGGAACGCGCTTTCTCAAGTGGAGCGCAATGACAGGATATGCTCTCTCAGCTTGAGGGCAGGCCAGGAACAAGCCCTTGCACGGTGTGTGAGCTCWTCGAGGTGGAAAGGGARGACTAACGCGCCTGCGCAGACACAAACTGGACTTGTTGGTCAAATGCCACTTTGATGTGTGTCCATTAATAGCACCTTTTGTCACATTCAGAGAGGCACGCGAATTTCTCCCACATATGAAGCCAAAATCTATCCTCTCTTCAACCTGAGCTTTTAACATCGACACCTCGATCCCTGAAGTCACACAGAAAAGATTTCCCTCCCARACTTCAGCTATTTAAGCACAGTGGAAATGCTCCCCATATATTCTTTGCTTGGTTACAAAATAGACGAAAGGACRTTGAGGACAGTCCTCAGTGTTTGAACCTTTCTTTACAGCTTCATGGTTTACAGGTTCTATTTTTGTTTTGTTTTTTGTTTCGTTTTGTTTGTTTTTTGCTCCTTCATCACAATGTCTTATCCTTTCCTTTTCCCACAGAATAATTTCTGTCATGGTGTGGGTTTCAGAACCAAACCAGAGATCTCATGCAATGTGGAGTGGGTATACAGGGGAGCCCAGCCCCCCCCCCTTACGTCAAAACTACCTCCCGCAGGTATGGTGGAAGATCTTGTACTAAACAGAGAAAGCTGCGTTTGCTATTCCAACAAACAAGGCTACAAACTCAACCAAAGTAAAAGTTACCTCACAATTTGGTGAAAATCTGGGGTGTCATTCCTCACCCCCCAATCTTGTGTAAAAGACATTGGNTTGAGGACAGTCCTCAGTGTTTGAACCTTTCTTTACAGCTTCATGGTTTACAGGTTCTATTTTTGTTTTGTTTTTTGTTTCGTTTTGTTTGTTTTTTGCTCCTTCATCACAATGTCTTATCCTTTCCTTTTCCCACAGAATAATTTCTGTCATGGTGTGGGTTTCAGAACCAAACCAGAGATCTCATGCAATGTGGAGTGGGTATACAGGGGAGCCCAGCCCCCCCCCCTTACGTCAAAACTACCTCCCGCAGGTATGGTGGAAGATCTTGTACTAAACAGAGAAAGCTGCGTTTGCTATTCCAACAAACAAGGCTACAAACTCAACCAAAGTAAAAGTTACCTCACAATTTGGTGAAAATCTGGGGTGTCATTCCTCACCCCCCAATCTTGTGTAAAAGACATTGGKCCCCGGGTCCTCCACCATCACCCTGAATGTGGAAACAAGGACTGGGCAGTAACTTTAATTTCAGGAACTGAGACTGGAAGCAACTTATATTTCATTGATTAAAACAAAAGCCTTTTAAGTACAGAGGGTAGATGTGTGTGGTGCGCTGAGCCGGAAACAGGACATGCGAATCAGACCCGCTGCCCCCACGGCTCAGAGAACAACGTGGGGGCGAGTTTGTAAAAAGCCAGAAATCAGAGGAGGACCACTTGACTGAAGTACCTGGATGGGCCTTTGCACTCATAAACCCAGCAGATGTGGTCTCTGCCCAAGCCCTTCCCAGGATCAAGCTAAACAACCTTTCCAGCATGGAAGGGGGAGGGGCTGGCGATGTCCCCGCCCCTAGCTCAGGAGCTATTGGCTGTTGACTTTGGCGACTCTGAGAGGGACAGTCCTTTATCTCCAAGTGTGTGTCCTAGCGAGGTTGCTTTTGCTCCAAAACATGGGCTGCACATTCATTCATACAGACTAACTGGTCTCCGTAGGTTTAAATAAAATTTTAAAAAGATAYGAATTTTGAGGGGAGTGTCGAAGGGAACAGGAGGAGTTGGAAGAGGGRAATGGGGGTAAATATTATTAAAATACAAGTATACRTGTATAAAATTCTCCAACAATAAATAAAAGATATTATTTTAAATAAGGAGAACATGGACTTCCGTGAGTTTTCAGAAAGAAGAAGTGATGTGGTGTTTTAGTTAGGGTTTTGCTGCTGTGAACAGACACATGACCAATGCAAGTTTTATAAAAGACATCATTTACTTGGGGCTGGCTTACAGGTTCAGAGGTTCAGTCCATTGTCATCAAGGCAGAAGCATGGCAGCATCTAGGCAGGCGTGGGGCAGAAGGAGCTGAGGGATCTACATCTTTATCCAAAGGAAGCCAGGAACAGACTGGGCATGCTCAGACATCTAGGAGGAAGATCTGCAAGCCCATCCCCACAGTGACACACTTCCTCCAACAAGGCCACACCTTCTAACAGTGCCACTCCCTGGGACAAACATATACAAACCATCACATGTGGGAAGACCCAGTTCTGTCTCTGCCAGAAGCCTTATTTCCTTTCTTGCCATTATGTCTTGAAGACACCCAGGGACGTTGGATCCAGGTCATGAATTATCATTTATATATTATCATTTGCCTTTGATGCGATCATAGATTTTGTACATATAAGCCAATACTATTATTTCCATGTCAGAAATGAGTAAATTCAAATTTAGAAAAAAGAAATAGATTTAGAAAAGATTATATCTTATGGTTTTTATTTGTTTGTTTTTCTATAAAACATATAAATAGCCAGCTCTTTTTACATTTAAAATTCAGAATACTGCTTTTGATAATAACCAACACTTAAGAGCCCAGGATACATGATACTTTGGTCAATACTCTTAGGCATCCATAGTCTTAATCTTGGGCCAGCACAAGGCCCCCTTTCTATCATGTGTGTTTTGCAATTCTCTCTTGACAAACATGAAGTAATTTCAGAATGAACTCTCACATTCAACAAGCAAAACTAGATCAGAAAATGAAAGTGGTCATATTAGTCAGTGCTAGATAACAAACCTCAAAAGACGGTGAGCGTGAACATTCGATTCTCATAAGCTCGGGGTTAACGAGAACACCTCAGCTTCAGTGTGAAATCCTCCGCATCCTCTCCGACTCTTAAGACCCAAGCTCAGCGCTGGCACTGGGTCACTGCCCAGTTTCACTGGTTGAGCGAGTCATAAACTCCAGGGCCACAGAAAGGCAGTGGCCCCCATTAGGAAAGAATGCTGAATTATATCAGCACATGGACCCAGACAAGGTTGTGTCTGGTCTACTGATTTGTAGAACTGATAAGTGAACTATTAATGAAACTTTCAGGACTTACTCTTATTCATACACACTATTTGGAGCGCTGTAATGCTTTTTTGTTCGTTGTTTTCTGCTGTCTTGAGTATGTCCCACAAGCTAAATGGCATTAACAAAATGTATTTCTCTCTAGCATGGAAGCCAAAACTCTAAAATGAAGGTGTTGGCAGGATTGGTCCCTCCTGAGGACTGGCAATCCACTTGTTCCATGCTTGTGTCCCCAGCTTCTGGTCCTTTGATGACCTTATTGGGTTTTCTTCCCTTCTCATGTAAATCTAAAGTCCC
The DNA here is from genome assembly GCA_002335545.1 of Apodemus speciosus. NCBI lineage: Eukaryota > Metazoa > Chordata > Mammalia > Rodentia > Muridae > Apodemus > Apodemus speciosus. Next base: position 17,020 of record BDUI01028608.1, on the reverse strand, counting down.
AAATGGCAAGGGGTTGACTGGGAGAACTGGGCAAGAGAAATGAAGAAGATAAAGACAACATCTGTGGACAGAGGGTCTGGCATAAGCAGATGACTTCATCCAAGCACGTTTACTAAGTATAGCATCATATACAATATATGCAAGGGAGAAATGACCCGCGTCAGCAGAGAGCTAGTCAGACAGTGTTGGCAAAGAGAGCATCATGGGATACCTCAGATATAGCTGTCTCAAGACTGGTAACCACTGCAGAGGATGGGGTTGGGGGGGTGACATTCGGGTCTGAGACACTGACTCCAGCAGCAAGCAGACCTTGTCAAATCACAGAACTAAGTCCCTGTGTCCGTTCATCGGGGGCTCTGAGAAAGTCTTGGTTTGCTCTGGCTCCTTATACCAATGTCTCACACTGTCTTCAGAAAAATGCCCTTTCTTTCTCTTTTTGTGTCCCCCTGCCCCCCACCAATATATCCAAATTACTGCTTTTCATTAGTTAATCAGCTCAGACTTAATTATTGCATACTGGACCCTTCTCTTGTACAGTGTTAGCATGATTATATCAACTATGATCCCATTTCTAAGTAAAGTAAAATCCTTCTGTCTTAGGGATTAGAAGCTTGCAGTTGCTAATTTTGTGCATTAACTGGGCTACAGGATGCCCAGACAGAGTACATTCTTGGTTGAATTTATAGAGGAGACTACTGTTTGAATCAATAAAGAAGTCTTATGCTGGAGTTGCTCGAGTACCAGGAAGGAAAGTGATCTTTCCAACATCAATCTCAGGTCTCAATCCATCGCTAAGGCCCAGGGAGATAACCAATTTGTTCTAGATGCTTTACATATCTAAGTTCTCATGCGGGTGATTTGGAAGAAGTACAAATATTGTCTATCTCAATTTATAGGATACCAGCTCCAACACAATTCTTACAGCTCAGAAAAGCAGTCTGCTTCCAGACTGACAGCAGCTCCTATAGAGGATCCCGAAAGTTACTGGTTGGTAAATGACACCCTAAAAATAAATCTCTCCTCCTGTTCACAGTGTTCTTCATAGATAAGAATTTATATGATAGCTCGATTTATCATGAATACCTTTAATGATTCATTCCTAACACTTCTTCTCTTCCAAGTAGCACATTCAGATTTCTTCTCCTGATTCTTGAGACCTCTTCCAGTCCGGCTTTGAATTAATCAGTGATAATCAGTATGTTTATTTGTGCTTTCCAATTTAAGCCAGTAATCTTGAATATTCTTTTGTCTTTAAAATTTAACATAGTACATAACACACAGTAGGTGCTTTGTTAGAGATTATTTAAATATAATTGAGTATATCCCCAATATATGCAAAAGGGATGCATATATATGATCTCCCTTTCTCTTCTTTTTCCTTCCCCTCTCCCCTCCCCTTCTTCCCCTCTCCCTCTCCTTTTCCCTTCTCCTCCTCTCCCTCCACCACCCCTCTCTCATCCTCTTCTCTCTCATCCTCTCTCTCTCCTCTTCTCCTCTCTCCCCCTCCCCTCCCACTTTCCTCTTCTCTCCCCCTCCCCTCTCTCTCCCTTCCTCTCTCTCTGCCTCTCCCCCCTCCCCTCCCTCTTCCCTCTCTCCCCCTTCTTCTGTCCTCTTCTCCCTCCCTCTCTTCTCTCTTCCCCCTCCTTTCACTCCTCTTATCCTTTCTCTTTCTCCTATCAATTCAAGATCTTCTCAAGAGCCCTATGAGAAAGATTCTAGTGCTATCCACACTTTATGTAAAGGAAACAAACTCAGCAAGGTGAAGTCTCTTGTCCCAGGACACCCATCCAGTGGATGGTAATGGTGTCAGTCCTGGACTTCCTATTACCCATCTCTGCCGGTGCCATTTAGATAATAGCTGGATTCATTATGGATGCCTTTAGTCATTTACAAAATGTGGAAAGTCTCCTTTCGGACAAATTAAAATTTAGTCAGCAGCTGACTGGTTGCTTGTGAATTTCATTCTATCCTTAGAAGAAATATTTTCTTCTCTTTCTAAGGAACAGATGCATAATTGAGGAAACTCACGAGTGTAGCCTGGAGCACACCTCCCTGAGTTGGTGGGTCTGTCACTCAGAAGGGCCATCTGGGGGGCATTCAAAGGCAGGGCATGTAGAATGTTCACACTATTGGTGTCCAAGGTGCCAGAGACAAAAAATTACGTTTCCAACACCAACCTTCTGTCTCTTGGCTCCAGTCCCAACCCAGCATTAGAACCTAGGGAGATAATTACCCTGCTCTGCGAGCTTCCCATAACTCAGTTCCCATGATGATTGTTTGAAGTAAGTATGGAAATTACTTCCATTTATGAGAAAGGAAACTTGATCTTGCAAAAATGCTCAACGACCCACCCAAGCTCACTTAGTCTGTGACAGAGCTGGAATTTATTCCCGGCTTCTTCCTCCTCAGTCACTGCTCTCTCTTTCAGCGAAGCCTACCAAGGAATCAGCAGTATTTATTTTGAGAATTTCAAATTCAAACTGTCAAAGAGCTTTGATTACAACATTTACATGGCTATGCCTGCAGGTTCACTGAAAACAGTTCACTTGTCATCTCCTTTGATTTTCCAGCGGGGGGGGATCATTTCCAAGTCAAAAATCAGTCTGCCTCTTGACTGGGCATGGTGGCGCACACCTTTAACCCCAGCACTCAGGTGGCAGAGGCTGATAGATTTCTGAGTTCAAGGCCAGCCTGACCTATGGAGTGAGTTCTAGGACAGCCAGGGCTATGTAGAGAGACCCTGTCTCAAAAGCACAAACCAAAACCAAATTACTTTGCTTCTAAACGGCTAGTGCTTTAGCCCTTGGATTTTGTTTGTTTGCCTTTTAATCAGGATGACATTTTCTTTCAATTTTTTTCTTATGAAAATGAGTCTTTCAATCCTGGCACGGGCACTGTAAGCTACAAGAGTTGTTTCTTCTTATGTTTCCCAGTTGGCTTTGAAGCTGATGCTATATACAGAGTGCCCTTTGGAACTGCTGCCCCCTTACAGACAGGAGGGCCTTATTCCGTGGCACCCCAGGGCTGCTTCTACCTAGCTCTGAAGAGCGGTGTGTGAGCGGATAGGAGCAGTGATCAATTAGGTTGTCTATAACCCCGGAAGCTTTGCCAGGCACATGCAGGAAGTAGTTACTCTGACGGTGGTACTGGCAAGATTAGAGCACTCACTAACCTTTGCTTAATATATAACACAAGTGAAATAAGGTTCTACTCGAACAAGCTTTGAAACATGTGGGTTCCCAAAGAATGGCCAGTTCTCAAGCACACTGAACTAGCAAGTACCTACCCTTCCCTTACACATACTAAATGAAATAAAATAAACATTTTTAAAGTGAAAATGCAAATCTGAAACATGACACCTTATAAGTAATTTTAAGGGAAACATGGGGTTCAGTAATTTTAAGGGTAACAGAAATTCATGTTTGTGTTGTCCCCCATACATGCCTAAGGCCTCTCTTACTGTTTGACATAGAACACATTTGCTGACTAATCAATGAAAGTGGGTCCCTATTCCAGGAACCTGCAATAATGACAAATACATTATCTCCAATTCTCATGCGCTTGGAATTTCTCCACTGCAAGGACCACTCAGCTCCACTTCTACACAAAAAACCGAATCTCTACAGCAAAAAGGAAGACTAGAAAAGCTATGGGTGGTCATCATTCTCATCCTTCCATCGCAGTCTCCAAATAACCCCGCCCTTCACAAGTCTTCCCTCATTCCCTAGGACACTTCATAGCCTTACAGTTCACAGTGGAAGCAGCCAGAAGCATCTAGAACCACTTCTGGGGGAGCTCTCTGCTTCCAGAAAGAAAGTCACACGTTGACAGGTGCTTCCTGTTTTTTCAAACACCTTGGCCATCTTCTGTGCAACAAGTCATTGTCACTCTGCAGGCTGTGACCTCCACAGGAAGCTGCCTGCAAACTCAGGTAGCTTTTCTGACTTTTAAAGAGGTCTTGAACATTCTTGCAGAGAAACGCCAACCAAAAGTGTAGTCATCCGGGAAGAGAAGAGTCGGAGAGAGAAAAAAAAAATAACACTTGGACTGGCACCAGGAGGGTAAGAATGCTTTTCCTTGAGAGAGCCTTTTGCAGAGTACATTTTTAAAACAAATAAATGTGTGTTCTTTAAATGTAGCGTTACTATGGGTGGAATTAGGAGATACTGCAAGTAGGCGGTGTTTTGCCTGCTTCTGATAGGAAGTGCAAGGGACAGGAGAAGGGAAGGCTTGAATGAAACGGGGAGAAACCAAAGGGAACGGATGTTCTAAGTCAGTTCAGGGGAASGAATTGCTCAAAAGATCTGCTTGTCTCTGGAAGCTCACGCACTCTTCCTGAGATTTCAGAACCAGCTAGAAGTAAGTACATACAGCCTCTATCCAGCTGGACTCTAAGCTTTGGTTGAATTATTCTAGTGATGCGGTCCAGGGAGACGTGTGGGAACTTGTTAGGGCCTTTGTATTCAGGTTGCAAAGGGATTTAGTTAGAGATACCCTTTAATGCAACGGTGCCTTAAAGGTCTTGGATAAATAAGAGATTCTTTTTTTTTTTAATAACAGAAAAATAATGGGAAAGTTGGTAATACTATGGGATTTCTGGTAATACTATAGGATTAGCTCCGGTAAGTGGCCCCTTGTTTGATTTCGCTGTGTTCCATTTTTCCGATCCGCATTGCCAATTAAGGTAAACTACGTACATTTTTGTTTAGAAAATTGAAATTAAATTCAAATCAGTATCCTTAAAGTAGGCTTCTCCAGTTGGCCGGTGAAGGAGCCAAATGAGAGAAGTCAGGTCTTCTGGGTTCAAACAAGTCTCTGAGACATTCCCCAGCCTGACCTGACTCCTGCGAGCCCCAGTAAGACCACCCGTAGCAGCGAATCAATGGTGAACTTTAAGAAGGATTGGTTTCATTTTCTTACAGTCACAAACCTAGAAACCTGACTCATCTTCTAGGACTAAAGGCAACCTTCTAATCCTCATTTCTGACTTTCTACATATTAGCATTTGAAAAGCATTCATGGTATTTATTTATTTATTTAT
>BDUI01028533.1:0-10478 GCA_002335545.1 Apodemus speciosus | reverse complement strand
CCAGAGGAATATTTTACTGCACTCTAGTACTTGTTGCAAAATAAAAAGAAGCATAGCATAAGTTATTAAATGATGGTAGTAAAGCTGAAGAAGCAAGGAAATAAGGAAAGTTTAAGGGATGCTTAGTATTTGCCTTCCCTTAGGATTCAGAGTTTGTCTAGTTTTTATGTCCTATTCGTTTTGTTCTGAGACAGAGTCTGGGTTACTAGTTCTTAGATATGACTTGAGAGAAAATGTCATCTTCTATTTTTTCTTCTTATTTAGTAAGAATTAAACAGAAATCTAAACCAAGTTAATTTTAAGATTTTATTGAACTTTCAATTATTGCTTCTTGATAAGAATATATGTAATGTGAAAATGTAATTTATTTGACAATTGTGTTGGTCCAAATAGGTCTGTAAAATAAAGCAGGTATCTTTTTTCTTAGAATTTTTTCATCTTTTTTTACTTTTAAAATCAGCTGTGCATAAAGGCATTTTTAATAAAGACTGTGGTTACATAGTTAGAAATAAAATTTAACCTAATACTTATTTTAGTAACACTTAGTCTTTTATGAAATGTTACTTTATATGTGTTCAGTACTTGACTAAAAGTACGTAATTCTTGAAGTTCTTAACTAAGCATGTAGATCCACCTTTTTAAAAAAAAAAATCTGGGGACCTGACTGAGAGATACCTTAAAGCTACTACATATTTCATCTTGTAAATGTGTTTTTAAAATTTTAAAATGTTACTTTTTCAGATATTTCTTTGTTCTACTTTGCCTGTAAATAAAGCAGTGATTTTTAGTAATTCACAGGCATATAATGCTTGAAAGCCTATGTCATTTAGTAACTTGGGAACTTTGTGATTTTTATACTCTGTCATTTTATTTGTGCTTTCTTATTGTTACTTTTTTTTCAAATATTTTTGCAACTTCGTGATCATCTTTTGGAGAATCTTTTACAATTGATAGAAAGTGTATGGGTTTTATTTATTTTTTTGTTTCTTTTTTCTTTTATTGGATTTTTTAATGAGTTAATTTATTTTTTCACATTCCATAGTTTATCACTCCCCATCCACCTTCCAACTCTTCCATATGCCATACCTTCTCCCCACTCCCTGTCATCATGTGGATGTCCCCACTCCCCACCCCACCTGACCTCTAAACTTCCTGGGGCCTCCAGTCTCTTGAGGGTTAGATGCATCATCTGTTAATGAACACAGACGGGGCAGTCCTCTACTGTGTGTGTACTGGGCCTCATATTAGCTAGTGTATGCTGCCTGTTTTGTGGTTCAGTATTTGAGAGATTTCGGGGTACATATTGAGACTGCTGGTCCTCCTACAGGATACTCCTCCTCCTCAGCTTTTCCCAGTCTTTCCCTAATTCAACAACAGGGGTCAGCTGCTTCTGTCCATTGGTTGGGAGCAAACATCTGCATCTCGCTCTAAGCTGCTTGTTGGGCAGTCATCATAGGTCCCTTTTTGTAAGCGCTCCATAGCCTCAGTAATAGTGTCAGGCCTTGGTACAAGCCCTTGAGCTGGATTCTACTTTGGGCCGGTAGCTGGACCTTCTTTTCCTCAGGCTCTTCTCCATTTCCATCCCTACAGTTCTTTCAGACAGGAACAATTATGGCTCAGAGTTGTGACTGTGGGATTGCCCTCCCTCTCCCTCACTTGATGCCCTGTCTTCCTGCTGGAGGTGGGCTCTACAAGTTCCCTCTCCCTACTGTCAGTCATTTCATCTAGGGTCGCTCCCTCTGAGTCCTGATACACTGTTACCTCCAAGGTATCTGGTACATTCTGCAGGGTCTGCTCAAGTGTTATAAACAACTTTGAGTAACATACTTTATTTTTTATGATGAACTACAGGCAAACATGTTGATTCATTTCAGAATCCTATATGTAATACATGGTCCAAGAATGTAAAATAAAAATAACAGGCTAATGTTTGAGGATAATTTAGTCTTTTGTACCCACTCTGCTTACTTATCAAGAACATAATCCTGAGGGAAGTACAAAGTTTTGTATCAGCACGGAATTTAGGGCTTCAGAAAAGGAATGAGGGACATTAGGCAGTGTGCCCACACTGTGAATAGCAAAGTCTGATTTAATACTGAATACTAGAATATCATCGCATCACTCAGGTGATAAGTAAGATAGTTAATCTTAACCATAAGTATCAACTTGCTGGGAATTAGGTTCAATAAGGAAATACCTTCTAGGCATATTCAAGAAAGTTTCTGGGTTGATTTAATAGTGTTAAGACCTATCTTAAGATATCCTTTCTATGGGCTGACATTTTAGAATGAATAAACAAGGGAAAAAAGCTGAATTCCAAGCCTTCAGTGACCTCTACTTCCTGTCACTGATCGCTCCAAGCTGCCATTGTCTTCCATGCTGTGATTTATTCTTTCAATCTGTGAGAAAGAAGAAAAAGAAAAGGAACATTTTTTTTTTTTTTACTTAAGCTGTTTTTGTCACATATCTTGTTATAGCCATGAGAGAAGTAATTAGTTAACTGTCTAACTGTAAAAAAATAGACAATTAGGGGTGACAGTGACAGTAAAGCTACTATTTGTTAAACTTACCACATGGAAACTAAACACTAAATCAAAAAAGATTGAGGGGAAAAGAAGAAAAACTACACTTTTGACACTAGAGTACTCTTTTATGCTCCAAATCCTTTACCTTTACTATTTAGCCAATAAAAAAAAGATAAATCCAAGAGGTTTAACAATGTGTCCAGTTGTTCTTATGGTTTCATTGCATTTTAATTTTACTCGAGAAATAACTATTTATTTAAAAATTCGACACATCTTTCTTTGAACCTAAAAGTAAAGCATTCATTTTCACCCTCTGTAAAATGAAACCAATTGAATACTTAAGCTTAGCTGCCTTTTCCCATTTGAGAACACGTAAGATTATCTAACTAAGAACTAGAAACCATTTAATTTGAAATGAAAAATAATCATGTTGAGTATGTACTTTCTAGTCATTTAAATTTATGTGAATTAGTGCAGTCAATGAAAAACAGCTCAAAATAGCCATCCATTACATACCTTCATTTGCCTAAATTCACAGCCATAATAATTCTTAAGGGTATTTTGCCTTTTTATATTTTTCTATAGACACTAAATTTGTTATCATACATTAGAAAATAGAATAAATTTCACATGTTATACAAAAATTAAATCTACTTAGCTTATAGTCATATCATAGAAATAAGGAAGCTTAAAAAAGTAAAGAAGGCTTGGAATAGTCTGAGATTAGTCTGTAAACTTTGAAAAAATTGTGTTCTTTCATCAGATCCAGTATACTGGGAGTTTTGTTTTGTTGTTGTTGGTGGTGGTGGTAGTGGTGTTGGTGGTGGGGATTGTGTGTGTGTGTGTGTGTGTGTGTGTGTGTGTGTGTGTGTGTATGTATGTTTCTTTAACTTAAAGCATTATGTGGTACCTACCTGGCTAAGGAGATAAGTAGATTAGAATGTTGGCAAGATGAAAAATTCATCCCAATAGTAAATAAGCAAGAAAAATAGAATTCAGTTTTATTCAACAATCAAAATTTCTTGCAGGTTTATTACTATTACTATTATTATTATTATTATTATTATTATTATTATTATTATTATTACCTTGTAGCAGCACCTGGATAACATAATCCAAAGTTCCTCCTGAAGAAATAAAGATAGAAGCTTTTAGTTAATAATGTTCTCTACTTTTACTCCTTAAAGGGACAGTATTTTCCCTTGCCCATATACTGACAGCACAATACAGTTAATTACCACACATGATTTAAAGAGTTTCATCTGATACAGTATGGATATGTGAGAATACCACACAATAAATATATTCCTTAGTAGAAAACAAGAAACTACTAGTATTCATGCTTCCTCATTCCCTGACAATAATTAGAGTCCTGTGCTTCAGCAAAGTTCAGCTATATAGACAAGGCAGTCATTCCCCGGACTTAGGAGAAAAACAAAAACAAAACAAAACAAAACAAAGCAAAACAAAACAAAACAAAAAAGAAAACCAAAAAAAGTAGGCTGCAGCTTTTGTGCACTCCAAGTGCCAAGCTATTCAAGCCTAAAAGGGAAAGACTTTCACATGCTCTGATCACTCACAGTTATTCTACCACTACTTCATTAAAAGAGGTTCTTAAAGTCTTCAGAGATTGATATAAAATCCTTTCTTCCCTGAGAAACCAGTTATTGGAATTACCCCTTTCCCCTGCCCCTTTAGCTTTTAGCATTTAGGAATAGAAAACCAACTCATTGTTTCAAATGTTTCCCACTTAATTGCCTAAGTACAACTGCAAACACCTAATATTGTTTCTGTAATGTGGCAGTCTTAGGATAAAAGGAAGGAGGAAAAAGAAAAAGAAACAAACAGAAAAAGAAAGCAAAACCTTACAAGTTACCTCCAGGAAGGAAAAACTGTTAGTTTCATTTCACATGTATGTCCCTTTCAAATTCTAATCGCTGATAATCCTAGAGAGGGGGATGGGTTTTAGAAAACTGTTTTTCTAAGCTTTCACTAATAGCACCCTCTAGTGTCTCCAGTTAAGCTATGCATATGATTTTCAGCTATGTCTGTGAAGGGGAATAAAAGAAAAAAGAAAAATCTCCGATTACAATTATTAACTGCTGGGGGCTGTAAAAGCAAGCTTTCTTTTATCTCTCCATACTTAAATTCTATACTTAGGTATTCCTGTCTATTTGTACTGCTTGCAGACTTCATCTTGTGTATGTACAAATGATGTAGTAAGAATGTCTGTATTCAAAAACAGTTTCTAAACTTTTAAGAGTATTTGTACATAATTTATTATTCTTGAATGTGACAGCATCATCCCAGTAGTCCTGTGTATCTTGAAGAATGACAACTCCTTAATTTAGTGTCAAGCAGTTCTGAACATATTAGGTACGTTATCTTTTAAAAAATTACATACACATATGTAATGCTATCCTCACATTTTCATGAGTAGATAGAATCTGTTTAGAAGACAACTCTGCTCCTAAATGTGTTTTAAAAGTGCAAAAATATAGCTTTAAGTATTTTCTGGAGTCACAGTACAATTACAAAAAGTAATTAATTTGAATGATGGCTTTATTCAAGCAATTACTCAGAATATGGACATTATATAGAGACATTGGTATGCAATATTGAGATCTTTTATATATGTACATGGATGTTCACATCCGAAGATATATTCAAAATTTGACATGATTTTATTCTTCCAGCATAACTCAAATTGAGAATCACATTTCATGGGCTCAACAATCACACATGGAAAGTTATTATCTCACTGAAAAATACTCTCTTTGGAGGTTTATTTGTCCACAGCAACATAGTTAGAAAGTAGCAACATTGAGACTTCGTATTTAGTCTAAACCTACAATCCTTTTCTTACTCACTGATCATCACTGTCTGCTAATAATTGCAATTGTTATTGCTCAAATATTAAGCATAAATATATGAGTAATACATTTTACCTGCCTTATCTACTTTCCAAATAGCCATTGTCATCTATTAGCTACACTATTTGTTCACAATGTACAGTACAAGTTGTTTAGTACAACACAAAATAGCTGAAATTTTATATAAAGCAGCTGTCATGTAAGAGACAAAATGTGCTTGTTCTGATTAATCTCCATGGCCAGTGTGTTTTCTTTTGTATAATGATCACATGGGAGGGCAAATCACAGCAGATTACTTGATAAGCAACATTTTAATGAAAGAGAAGCCTAAGTAAAAGAAATTGATTATCCTCATTAAACTTATATCACAAATGATTTTGGCAGAATGAGTAACAAATACAGAAATAGGCAATGTCAATAGTGGTGTTTTGCTCAGAGGCTGTGCCTGTCCAATCTTTCTTCGCATTAACAGATACTTTTTCTCAGTATTCAATTGTCCTACATCTGAGAAACATCTGTACTCATTGAATTTTTTTTAAAAAAATCTAATCATTTATATAACCATATAATACTTTATGGCTAAAGTTAAGAGAGCAAACATATTTCCATACTTACAGGATATATATCATCGCAATCATACTTTTATATGCACAGTGGAATTATCATTCTGGCTCCTAATTGGAACACAAAAAAATGTGATAAATTCTACAGTTGTTTCATATGAATTTTGTAACTACACATTGGCATAGTGTTCTTTTGACTTTTGAAGGCTTTGTTAATTATAAGATTTCTTATAGAATTTACATTCTGAAAGGCTATAAACCATATGTGAATAGAGAACAAACAGTATTATAAACAGTACAGGCTTGGGTTTTCCAATTCTAGATTTTATAGCTATAACACCTTAGGCATTTTTATGTATTCTTATTTCCTTACTTGAGAAGCTAATAATATCTACATCGAGAAGTGGTTTTTGAGGATTAATAGGGCTATTTAATAATGCAGACAGTCCATAAATTCATTTAGTCACAGAGGGTCCTTCTCTCTGCAGGAAATGCAAGGATTTTATCAGGTCTCTCATAGTTAGAATTCAGTCTGTTTTTGCCAGGTGCCCAGCTTCTGCTTATTTCATTGCTCACTGGTGCCACCATCAGTCAGAATACAGGCAATAAAAAAATGGGGAAATTTCTTTTATTATTTTCAGATGTGGATTTCTGTCAGTCTTTTCAACAAACTGCATTTTTTTCCCTCAGAGGATTTTCAGAGTTACTTAGTTTAACTTGTAGAGTCTCCTTGGTCTATGAGGAATGCTTCTACTCTGCAGAGATGGTTTTCTTTTTGGCTATACTCATAAAATGAAATATTGCACTCTACACTACAGACGAATCCATACTAATTATTAAACATTCATTGGGCTGAATGTTTAATCCACTCTGAACAGAATGCCAGAGACTAAACTTAATATATAAATCCTTATGCAAATTTCCTGTGCTTTATGAACATAGGTTCAGGAATTATAGGATGGACTTAATAATATTAACAACATAATTCTGTCAAGATGATAGTTTTAATAACAGCTAATGACTATTTCTCTCCATTTACATCAAATTAAGATGGAAATCTTAAAAAAGCAATTGATTGATATCTACTACAGGTGTTATGGAGAATAATTTGTGCTTTGAAAGTGTCCTTTGTCATACTATTCTAGATCAATCAGTGATTTTATTTTCATTGAGTTACTGCCATCACCTATGATAGTGTCACCGAACAGTGCAACATCTAAGAGTCAGACCAGTAACTATTTGACAGCATCTGATTTCATCTCCTACATATTTCCTCTCTCTGACAAAGAGGACAGAGAACTGTTAGCTACTATGAATAATGAAGTCAGAGATACAACAGGAATAAAATGTAATGCTAAAGTGTCTCCCTGGACCCATATAAGAAAATACTTCCTTGTATTTTATTTCACACAGACTGAACTGAACTGCCATGTTGAGGTTTCCCTCAGCAGTGGCTTCAGGTATAAGAAATACATACAACAAAAACACTTGAGGAATTTGTAAAGCAAGATTTTAAATTAAAGTTAAAAACTACAATTGGACATTGGAAGATTAGGAAAATTGAGCGGGGTTTGGTGAAGCAAGGATTCATTAAAAGTTGCCCTCAAAGGAACTTTCTTTAAAAATTCTTTTTGACAAAATCAACCATCAATAACTAGCAAACTATTTGCCTTTTCATATTCTGTTCCTTTGCAGATGCAACCTCTAATTCTATTTTCCCCTCAGTATACAAGATTAAAATCAAATGCACATCAAATTGAGATGGAAATCTTCAGAAAGTATTAACAGAATACATAGATTTTAGTGCCTGAAAGCAGTGTACTTTTTGCATTTTATTTCAGGAAAAAAATGCAAAACCAAAAACCAAACCAAAACTCAGCTTTCCCTTTCAAAACTAAACTGAAGAAATCTAAGTTTTTTCTATACATTAAGGAAAGAGAGTTGATTATTTTCTAAAATGCACATATTTTGTGCAGACTAATTTAGACAATTCACTTGTCTCATTCTCTGGCCTCTCAGTAACTATCAGGACTTTCTCTTTGAAATTGGAACTAGAGAGGTCTGGGTGTTGTTATTTGTTTTTGAGCCTATTTTATACGTAAGGAATTAACTTCTGCTTCTTTGTATTCATGACTTATCTGAGATACACACCTGACACAGTGACCCTTATTGCTTTAGTGTTCTCCAGAGATTTGACACCCTATGCCAGGCAGGCTTCACCAATTGAGCTGCCAAGCTTGTTGGCAAGTATTAGGCTTGCAGCTCCAGGCTGTGCTCTTTCTTGTCTGATATCCTTTCCTGCTTTCAAAATGCATTGTTCAGACAGTGACACCACCCCTCTCCCGCTTTAAGGGTCACAGACATGACCTGTTTAATGATACACTTAGTTTTGCTCTGGGATAGCCAAATGTTGTGTTTCCTCCGCAGACACTCACTCCACCCTACCCCACACAGGAGAATGTGTGTGGACAGGCAGTCAAGATTCCTGAGACCACTCACAGTTGGACATGAAAGACACTTGGCTCAAACTGTGGGTTCTCCTAGCTCTTGCCCCTAGTTCCCCTAGCGTGCCCTAAGTACCCTTTGTATGAGAAAATGGTGTTGGCTTGTTGTTGGTTCTCTAGCTGAAGTCAGAGGAGCCTGAGGAATCTCGAGATAGGCACACATACCAAGAAAAATCAAACTTCTGTAAGATGATGTAAAGGAGTGAAACTTAAAGAGGAGGAATAAAGTGCAAGGAGAGGGGGACCACCCGCAGGAGGAATGCTTGCCCTGCTTNACTGCCTGCGCCTGGGATCTGGGCAGTTGACCACAGCATGCTTTTAGAGACCCTATTAGTGCCCCCCCTTTGCGGGTTCTGTTCCCTAGAGGTAAGAAAAAGAGCAAACCCCGGAGATGAGCTCCCAAAGAAAATCTTTTGGCTCTGCCTCCACTCGGTTTGGTTACTTTGCTAAAACTCTCACTTTTGTCAGAAAAGTGTCCGCGCATGAATTTCTCCGACATGGGTTGTGCAAAAACGTCTTTCACTTTAATAGATTCTGCCAGCTTCAGCGAAGCTGAATGAAACTCTGATCTGGGAAAGTGCGGGGATGCAGAGTTGACGCCCCAGACCAGTAGGGGAGACTCCTGGAGCAAGCCCAGCTGAGGGGCAGTGCCTCAGCAGCGAATCGGAATCCGCGGTGGACCCTGGAACGTGGCCCAGCTGCGCTCCTCTCTGGGGTCTCCCATTTGAGTCCAGGTTTGATAGCGCAACCCGCGGGGGGAACGACCCTTGCTGCAGGGCTTCCGAAGACTGTGCGCACAGCAGGGCGCCCGGCGTATACTGGATTTGTCCTCCTGGTATGATCCCGTTTCTTCCTGCCCTGGGACCTAGAGGATGTGGAGATGGTAGGTGTGAGAAATTTGGTTCCCCTTTTTATAAATGCAACTTCGTATAAACCAGCAGCTGAAAAATCAATGTTCTTTTCTCATTGAGGGGGGAAAAGACTTACAAAGTCAAACCTAACATAAAAGGGTTCCTTTTTCTCTCTAGAGAAATGACTTGGAATTCCTTAGCCAAAAGAACGCCCACCTATGTCATAAATACATGGCATTTTTGAAGAGAGACCCAAAAAGCAGTTCCCTCCACAAAGGAAGGATCTTCTTACAGCTTGTACAAAACGGCCCCCTTTCCCAAAAATGTCTCTTGCTAAGAGCTTCATTGGAAAAGGTGACTTTAAAAAGCGACCACATTGCTTTAGAGACTTTCGAAGAGCGCAGCAACAGTATACCTCTGGTTGGAGACACTTCTCTATGAGCGCAGAGTCACAAAGCTACTAGTCCCTGGGGTGTCAATGTCCCAGAGTGCACAGCAGGATCCGTTTCCGTGTCTCCCCCAAGGAAAGATTTTTTAGGGCTTGAGTGAAGATGGCCCCTTTGCTGCCGGTGATTTATTCCAGGCTCCACTAGGTTAGCCGCCTTTGCGGCTTGGGGTGCGGGGCACTGGGATGCGCGTGTGGAGTATGTGAGCGCGCGCCTCCAGGCGGGCACTCGCCTCTGCGAGCGGGGTGTCCTTCCAAAATGTCTCAGGGGGGCTGGGAGTCCAAACTTGCGCCATTGCGGCACCCACTAACAATGTAAATCAGGGAGAAAAGGGGGGGGTCTAGGACAAAAGAAAAATATAAAGAAAATTAAAGGGTAACAGCAGCAGACAATGGAAACAAAACAAAACAAAACAAAACAAAACAAAACAAAACAAAACGATGTTCTTTCCCTTACTATGATAAAACTTTCCAAAGGCAGATTTATACCAGCCTGGGGGCTGTTTCTGTATAATGGGCCAGTGTGAAAAGTCTTTGAGAATCTAGGCGATGGGCAAAAGGGCTTAAAAAATAGAAAAGTGATGGGGACAGAGGACCCCTGTGTGTAGACCTAGCTCTGCAACCAGCAAACAACCTGAGGAGCAGGCGGATAATTCTGAACACTTAGCACAGCACAACGCCAAAAAAGGGAAGATGCTAGGTGACTTAAAGCAACTG